>PVJS01028001.1:0-25817 GCA_004027185.1 Glis glis
TGTGTGTGTGTGTGTGTGTGTGTGTGTGTGTGTGTGTGTGTGTGTCTGTGTGTATGTGTGTGTGTGTGTTATGTGTGGTACTGGGAATTGAACCCAGGGGTATTCTACCTCCAAGCTACACCCCCAGCCCTTTTTATTATTTTTTAAAATTTGAAACAGAGTTCTCACTAGGTTGCTGAAAGTCTCACTACTTGCTGAGGCTGTCCTCGAACTCACAATCCTCCTCTCTCAGCCTCCCAAGTACTAAGATTACAGGCGTGCGCCACCACGCCCGGTTAACACTAACTTTCTAAGATGCAGGCATGGTTTGTGCCTGTTCCCTGTAGAGGTCATGAGACAGAGTGCTGAAGTGTCAGGAAGACCCTTTCTCAGATTGGCTCTGCGGGGGAGAGGGGACACCCGTGCTTTGCTAATTTAACCATGTCGTGTCATTTTTCCATGGTTTTCCTTAGAGCATGGTTATACTTTTCCAGGGGTGGTATCTGCACACAACATATCCCACTGATGGTAGCTATGCCTTCCACCGAATGCTCTCTGCTGACATAGAATGGGTGATTTATTTTCCTTCTCAACAAAAAAAAACCTTAAAACTCCCCTTATGCATATAAAACTATAAGAGAAAGCAGGGGAAAAAAGAGTTTGGAAAGAGACATGGAGCGGAGCCGCCGGGGTGTTTAGACCCCATGGAGTTGCACCCCTTGGGGCCCTGCACCTGACAGGTGCCTTCCCCGCAGGCTTCGCTGGTGATGGACCCTTACGTGATCGAGACTCAGGGCCACAGCCACAGCCACCTCCCCTCCGTCCTGGATGTGCGAGTCAACATCAATGGGAGAAGCTCCCTGCCGGGAAAAACGAAAGGCAGGAAGGCCAGGTGGGCTGTGAGGCCCTCCGACATGTCCGACAAAACCTTCAATCCCATCCGGGCCATCGTGGACAGCATGAAGGTGAAGCCGAATCCAAACAAAACCATGATTTCTCTGTCGATTGGTGAGTCGGGGACACTCGGTGGCCGGGGCAGCACTGTCCCTCCGCCTCCCGGGCTCATGGAAGGTGGAGTAGAGGGTGAATCTGAGTCCTGGGCCTGGGAGATTAACCTCTGGGCGCCTTTCGTTGGTTTTCTCTCCCATGAACAGGGGACCCCACCGTGTTTGGAAACCTGCCTACAGACCCCGAAGTCACGCAAGCAGTGAAGGCCGTCCTGGACTCGGGGAAGTACAACGGCTACGCCCCGTCCATAGGTGAGCGCCTCGGTGCTGCGCCTGCTGACTGCCAAATCGTTAGCGCGCCTTTTTTCTTTTGGTGGTGCTGGGGATTGAACCCAGGGCATTCTACCTCTGAGCTGCACCCCAGCCCCGTTTTTTTTATTTTTTATTTGGAAGCAGGGTCTCGCTTAATTGCTGAGAGTCTTGCTAAATTGCTAAGGCTGGCCTCGAAGCTGCAATTCTCCTGCCTCAGCCTCCCAAGTACTGGGGTTACAGGCCTGTGCCGCCCCGCCCAGCTGCTCCAGATGTTTAAACGCAAGCCATCGAGGACTAACTTCTTCCTGGCTTCCTTTGGCATGCTGGTGCCTCCCCTCTAAGCTCTCAGATGTATTTCCCAAATAATGTTCCCACCCTGTCATTACTAATTCTAATATAAAGACCTTCAGTCTGGTGGGAGCTGCTTGAGTCCTCTAGGTCCGACACTAATTTACTTACCATCCTATGTAAATAGCTCCTTTGTATTGTTTCTCTCTATATATGTATTGAAGACCTCTTTTTATTATGGCCTTGATCATGTTGAAGTGCAGTTGTAACTATTTAAGATAAAGAAGCCAAAACAATAACAACAAAGAATGGGCAGTCACACTGAAGGATAGAGGGTGGTTTTATTTAGGTTTAACACTCTCCATCTGTTAAAAAAAAATTCTACTGCTGGGCGTGGTGGCACACGCTTGTAATCCCAGTATTTGGGAGGCTGAGACAGGAGGATCTGGGTTTACGGCCAGCCTCAGCTACTTAGTGAGGCCCTCTGCAACTTAGTGAGACCCTGTTTCAAATAAAGAATAAAAAGATTTTGGTAAAATAAGTGATTTCTTCATTTTGTTTCAGTTTTGTGCATTTCCCTCCCAGTATATGTGTACATAGGAACAGACTCTTAGTGCAGAACAAGAATCCAGTTTCAGGCTAAAATTAGATTTAAAAAACATTTCAAAGAGATATCAGGAGCCCAGCATGGTGGCAAACTCCTGTAATCCCAGTACTTGGGAGGCTAAGACAGGAGGATCAAAGGTTCAGGGCCAACCTCAGCTACTAAGTGAGGACTTCCACAACTTAGCGAGAGACCCTGTTTCAAAATAAAAAATAAAAAGGGCTGGGGGTGTAGCTCAGAGGTAGAATGCTCCTCAGTTCAATCCTCAGTACCATAAAAGTTAAAAAAAAAAAAGAGGTATCAGGGTCATAGTTTTTAGGTTGGCTACTTATATATTAAAAATGTTTATAAAATAAAAATCAAGACCAAAGTTAGGTTATGAAAAAATTTTGACTTTAATATCCAAAGTATTAGGGAACTGATTCAACCTAGGAAACCAAAAAATATCTCCATTTGACAAATGTTCAGAGGAGATACAGATGATAATATATATGTAGGAATATGTCCTTTCTCATTAATAATTCAGAAAGGGCTGATTTATATATTTCAAGGGACTCATCTGTAGATCTAGCCTTGCTAACTTGTCTTTTTGGACAGCAATTTTGCAAAATATTCTAAGGAACATGAAACTCAATATTTCAGGCTTATATGCCAACTTTGAAAATATTATATGAGAAAATGATTTAAAAGAAAAAATTGTATGAAACACCTTATGAATATGTAATGTGAAAAAAACCTTTAAAATGGATGATGTCATTGAATCCATATTGAATGCATCGATGACAACTTTCGAAAAACTAGTTCCTACAAAGGGCTTAGGGATAATCTAAATCCTTTATCATATAGAGAATAAAACACAATTACAGTAATCAAGACTGTGCACAGTATTTTATAGTTTGGGGAGCTTTTGTGTTATGGGTTATAAATTTGGGCTTCTAATTACATATAAAAAATAAAGGTAATCCCCTTTATCGACAGTGGCTGGGGCAGCTTGGAGCTGGTGCTGACCCTTGCGGCACAGTGGTCAGTTGAGGATTAAAACCCGGCGCTCTCTCCCCCCTCTTTCAGGGTACCTATCCAGTCGGGAGGAGGTCGCCTCCTATTACCACTGTCCTGAAGCTCCCCTGGAAGCCAAGGTGAGTCTTACACAGGGGACCAGCTCTAAGCAGGTTAGGGCAAACTTAGCCTCTTTCCTTGTTTCTGTTCCACAAGGAATAATGGTCTCAGGAAGGGTTTGGAAAGCTGAGGATAATTTCCTGTTAACAATTTGAGAACTTCTTATATAGTTGGGGTCACTAACCAGTGATTATATATTCTATAATTATTATAATGATTATAACAATGATTACATAATATAATATGTAATTATATTATATATAATGATTTTATATATATACATATATATATTTTTTGTGGTACTGGGGATTGAGCCCTGGGACATTCTACCTCCAAGCTACACCCACAGCCCTATTTTTATTCTTTATTTTTTTAAACAGGGTCTCATTAAGTTGTGGAGGGCCTCAAAAAGTAGCTGAAGCTGGCCATGAACCCGCGATCCTCCTGTCTCAGCCTCCCAAATACTGGGATTACAAGGGTGTGCCACCATGCCCGGCTTATATATATTTGTTTTGGTGTGTGTAGCCCTATTTTATTCTTTTTTTTTTGTACTGGGGATTGAACCCAGGGGCATTATACCTCTGAGCTATACTTCCAGCCCTTTTTATTTTTTATTTTGAAACAGGGTCTTGCTAAGTCGCTGAGGCTGTCCTCAAACCTGTTATTCTCCTGTCTCAGCCTCCCAAGTACTGGGATGACAGGCATGCACCACCATGCCTAGCATCAGTGATTATATTTAATATCATTACAGTATGACAGGGATGTCTTTTATAACTTTTGTGGCATCTGTCACAAGGAGGCTTGAAGGAGCCTGAGGCCACCCTTGATTTGATTCTCTGCAGAAGATGATTGAAAAATAATTCATAAACGGCAAATAATTAAATTAGAAAATTTACCAATAGGATCTTTTTAAATCTGTAGCTTCCTTCATTTGCCTAGGGCATTCAGATAGAGGTCCCTGACATGTTGAATTGAGGGCGGTGCCAGGCTAGATGCCACCCTTCCCTCTATTGTCTACTGTGTGGGGTAGACACTTCCTGACATGAGAGGTGTCCTTCATCTGTATTTCAGAGGAAGAGCCAGGTTTCAGATTTCTGGCCAAAAGTAAATAAATAACCAAGCGAAAAAAGTCCAAGGTCTCTCATAGAAGAAGGTTGAGTCATAGCCATCTTGTACTTTTTAAAGTGATTTGCTAGTGGGGTGTGGTGGTGCACTCTTGTAATCCCAGAACTTGGGAGGCTGAGACAAGAGGATGGCAAGGGTGAGGACAGCCTCAGCAAGCAGTGAGACTCTGATTGACCTAGAGAGACTCTTTTTCAAAATAAAAATAAAGTAAGGCTGGGATGTAGCTTAGAGGTAGAATGCCCCTGAGCTCATTCCCCAGTACCAAAAAAAAAAAAAAAAGGAATTTGCTCAATTTCTTAAGGGATTTATTTATTTCTTTATTTATTTTTGTGTGTGGTGCTGGGGATAGAACCCAGGGGCATTCTTCCTCTGAGCCACACCCTCAACCCTATTTTATTTTTTATTTGGAAATAGGGTCTCACTAAGTTGCAGAGGGCCTCACTAAATAGCTGAGGCTGTCCTTGAACCTGTGATCCTCCTGTCTCGGCCTCCCAAGTACTGGGATTACAAGCGTGCACCACTACGCCCGGAGAGGGGCTAACATTTTCATCAATGTTTAGATATGGACGTGTATGCACAGATTAATTTCTCTTGGTTTTGGGTTAGTGTAGTTCCTCCTCGACTTAGCACTTGTTAAAGTGAGTTCTTTATAGCTTTTGACTCCCCCATCTGACAAACTCTTTTCTCCTGTCACTGTTGGACATGCTAACAAAATGACCTTTTTATCATCTTCACAGGATGTCATTCTGACAAGTGGCTGCAGTCAGGCTATTGAACTCTGTTTAGCTGTGTTGGCCAACCCAGGGCAAAACATCCTTGTCCCCAGACCTGGGTTTTCTCTCTACAGGACTTTGGCTGAATCTATGGGAATTGAGGTCAAACTCTACAATCTATTGGTAAGTGGCTTTTCAGGCTTAAGGGGCCCAATTAATACCCTATAAAAATATATGACCATTGCCTGGCATGGGGGCACATGCATATAATCCCAGAACTTGAGAGGCTGGGACAGGATCATTGCAGGTTCGAGTCCAGCTTTAGCAATTTAATGAGAACTCAGTAACTCAGCAGGACCATGTTTCAAAATAAAAAATAGGAAATAGGGTTAGGATGTAGCTTGGAGGTGAGAAGGCTTCTGGGTTCAATCCCTAATACCAAAAAATAAAACATTATCCATCCATCCATCCATCCATCTATCTATCTATCTATCTATCTATCTGTCTATCTATCATCATCATCATCATCATCATCATCATCATCATCATCTATCATCATCATTTCCATTACTTCAAAGAGAAAGGTCTGGAAGTGGGTAGCTGAGGCCAAAGATAAATTTTTATTTTTCACACTACACCCTTGGGTTGAGTATTCCCCCAATTTTTCAGAATCATTTTGGTCTCACCCTTTCTTCCTCCACAGCCAGAGAAGTCTTGGGAAATTGACCTGAAACAAATGGAATCTCTGATTGATGAAAAGACAGCATGTCTCGTTGTCAACAATCCGTCAAACCCCTGTGGGTCCGTGTTCAGTAAGAGCCATCTTCAGAAGATCCTGGCAGGCAAGTCCAGCAGACCCACTGCACAGGGGAGGGGAGGGAAATGGAATCCTTTAGCTGTTTCCCAGAATGATTTTAAAAAGAGTAGTCCAGCTGGGCATGGTGGCACATGCCTGTAATCCCAGTACTTGAGAGGCTGAGACAGGAGGACCACAGGTTCGAGGTCAACTTAGCGAGGCTCTAAGCAACTTAGCAAGACTCTGTTTTAAAACAAAAAATAAAAAGGGCTGGGGGTGTAGCTTGGAGGTAGAATGCCCCTGGGTTCTACCCCAGTACCCCCTCACATACACACACAAGACTCCAGCATGTTCTTTTTATTTTCAGTGGCTGCAAGGCAATGCGTCCCCATCTTAGCCGATGAGATCTATGGAGACATGGTAAGTTGGGGTCAGGATCTATCACTATAATAATGTCAACCCCAAATTGTTTCATGGCTCCTTTAGGGTTGGCAACTGGAATAACCAGAAACAACTCTAATCATCTCAGCATAGCAACTCGGCATCCGTGCTCTCACATAGACACCCATGACTCCTTAGCCAGTTTTTTTTTTTATCCAAAAAGCTTTGAAAATCCAAAGATTCTTGGAATTTAATTGGTTGCAAAACCTGAGTTGACCTAATATGAAGATATTTTTGATTTTTGTTTATGCCACTTATAGATGTAGATTTTTAAGAGTACAGGGAAAGTGGCAGAAATATTAATATTCTTGATTATCCTAGACTGCTCTGGAAGCATTACATAATGTATGGTACATGTGCTATGTAGCTCTTATAAAATCCAGACAGTCCTGCATTCTGCAATATAAAGGAGTCCAGGTATTTTAGATAAGGGATCATGGACTCATATTTTGTTTTTAAATCTCTAATTCTAACAGTCATGAATTTTATTTTATTTTATTTATTTTTTTGCAGTACTGGAGATTGAACCCAGGGGCATTCTACCTCTGAGCTAACACCCTAGCTCTATTTTTTATTCTTTATTTTGAAACAGGGTCTTGCTAAGGTGTGGAGAGCCACACTAAGTAACTGAGGCTGGCCGCGAACCTGCGATCCTCCTGTCTCAGCCTCCCAAGTACTGGGATTACAAGCATGCGCCACCACGCTCAGCATCAGTCATGAATTTTATAGAACCAGCTTCATGACGTTGGACATACTCCTGAGGCAGAGTTGGTTTCCTCATTTTAGGCTTCCTTTAAATCCAGGCCAGAGGCCGGGCATGGTGGCGCACCCTTGTAATCCCAGTACTTGGGAGGCGGAGACCGGAAGATCCGGGTTCGCGGCCAGCCTCAGCTACTTAGTGAGGCCCTCCGCAACTTCGTGAGACCTGGTTTCAAAATAAAGTATAAAAAATAGGGCCAGGGGTGTAGCTCGGAGGTAAAACACCCCTGGGTTCAATCCCCGGTACCTCAAAAAAAAAAAAAATCCAGACCAGACACCAAATTGGATTGTCTTTGCATAGTCCCCTTTGAAGCCTCTTGGATTCTAATCATGTTTCAGGGTAGGAATGAAGCTGTAAATCTGATGCCCTGTCCCTTGAGGTAGAAGGAAAAGGGAAGGACGCATGGGATCCAGAGTAAACAAGAAGATCTCTTCTCCTCAGGTGTTTTCAGGCTGCAAATACGAGCCACTGGCCACGCTCAGCACCAATGTCCCCATCCTGTCCTGCGGAGGGCTGGCCAAGCGCTGGCTGGTTCCCGGCTGGAGGTTGGGCTGGATCCTCATCCATGACCGAAGAGACATTTTTGGCAATGAGGTGAGAATAATGTGTAATTTGGGGGATATATATATATATATTCTCCAAAATTATAGGCATGCACCACTGTGTCCGGCTCCAGCCCTTTTTTAAATTTTATTTTGAAACAGGGTCTTGCTAGTAAAAATAATATATATATTTTCTTTGTATGCACAGTGGTGAGGAGGGGGGTTTTCCCCTCTCTCTTGCTTCGGTCTTGTAGTTCTTGGTGCCTGGAAATGCATTAGATAAAGATGGCGCTAGCTATTCCTCTCCCAAAGTCAGTTTTCATGTATTAGGCTTTGTGAAGGAGTTCCATCTGCCTCTAATTTTTGTTGTTGTTTTTTGCACTGGGGATTGAACCCAGGGACATTCTACCTCCAAGCTATACCCCCAGCCCTCCCTTTTTTTGTGGTACTGGAGATTGAACCCAGGGAGATTCTACCTCTGAACTACACCCCTAGCTCTATTTTATTTTTTTTATTTTGAAACAGGGTCTCAGTTGCGGAGGCCGGTCTCAAACCTGCAATCCTCCTTCCTGTTTTAGGCTCCTAAGTACTGGGGTTACAGGCCGGTGCCACCACGCCCAGCTCCCAGCCCCCGCCCCAACCTTTTTTTGGTGGTACTAGGGATTGATCCCAGGGGCATTATTTCTCTGAGCTACACCCCTAGCCCTGTTTTATTATTTTATTTTGAAACAGGGTCTCACTAAATTGCTGAGGGTCTCCCTTAGTTGCTTAGGCTGGTCTTGAACCTGCAATCCTCCTATCTCAACCTCCCAAGTACTGGGATTATAGGCATACACCACTGTGTCTGGCTCCAGTTCTTTATTAAATTTTGAAACAGTGTCTTGCTAAGTTGCTGAGGCTGGCCTCTAACCTGTGATCCTACTGCTTCAGCCTCCCAAGTACTGGGATTACAGGCATGCACCACCGTGCCTGAACACCCACCTTTAATTTAATTTAATTTTTTTATGTTTTTATTGGTGCATTGTAGTCTCACATCACAATGAGTATCAGTTTGGTGTGAACATACATGCACACAGCTCTTGGTGTCCCTCCCTGCCACCTTTATTTTTAAAACGGCAAAAAGGGAAGCAATGACAGCTGATAATGTTTGAGGGTTTACCATATGCCTGTGCTTTGTGCACACCACTTTAATTGAATCCTCACAATAACCCTGCGAGCCTAGTATTAGTATTCTCTTTGAGCCGGGCGTGGTGGTGCATGCTCATAATCCCAGTACTTGGGAGGCTGAGACTGGAGGATCCGGGTTCATGACCAGCCTCAGCTACTTAGTGAGGCCCTCCGCAACTTAGTGATACCCTCTTTCAAAATAAAGAATAAAAAATAGGGCTGGGTTCAATCCCCAGTACCACAAAAAAAAAAGTATTCTCTTTGTTACACAGTTGAGCAAAACAAGGTACAGAGAGGTTATATTACTTGCCTACAGTCACCCAGCAGGTGTGTGGCGATCGGCCCAGGTGATCTGATCTAAGAGCACCACTAAGGCTCCGTCACTTCCCTACATTAAAAACCTGATTAGAAAGAAAGGACAGGAGAAGAACCCTCAAAACAGGGATGTTGAAGAAAGGCTCAGTGATGTGTTTCCTGGGGGTGGGGCTTCTAGATCCGAGATGGGCTGGTGAAGCTGAGTCAGCGGATCCTGGGACCCTGCACCGTGGTTCAGGGAGCTCTGAAAAGCATCCTGCGTCGCACCCCTCAAGAGTTCTACCACAACACCCTCAGCTTCCTCAAGGTAAGGACGGCCTCTGGCCTTCCACGTGGGGGGAGCGTGGGAGCCACGTGACAGCTCCCACATGGGAGCTGTCAGTGGGATTAGGACGCATTGGTCTTCTTTCTGGAGCATTCTTCCAAGATGGCCCTTCCATATCAGGAGGCGGGCGTATCCACCATGCATTCCTCTCACGTCTGTGAATTCACTCTGTTTCTGGCTAAGAATTTCAAGTTATAGAGTTTTTTCTTGCTGACTCCTTATGCCAGATTGAACCTAAGTTCCCAGCCTTCAATGAGGACTCTACTTTATTTATTTAGTACTAGGGATGGAACCCAGAATACTCCAATTCCTATTTTCTTTCTTTCCCCTTCCTTCCTTCCTTCCTTCCTTCCTTCCTTCCTTCCTTCCTTCCTTCCTTTTTTGTGGTACTGGGGATTGAACCCAGGGGCATTCTACCTCCAGGCTACACCCCCAGCCCTATTTTTTATTCTTTGTTTTGAAACAGGGTCTCACTAAATTGCGGCGGGCCTCACTAAGTAGCTGAGGCTGGCTGCAAACCTCCTGTCTCAGCCTCCCAAGTACTGGGATTACAAGCGTACGCCACCATGCCCAGCTCCTATTTTATTTTTCAACTTGAAACAGAGTCTTACTAAGTTGCTGAGGGCCTCACTGAATTTCTGAGGCTGGTCCCAAACCTGCGATTCTCCTGTCTCAGCTTCCCAAGTACTGGGGATGCAGGCGTGAGCTACCACACCTGGCAGGACTCTACTTTTATTTTATTTGGTACTGGGGGTTGAACCCAGGGGTGTTCTACCTCTGAGCTACACCCCCAACCCTTTTTATTTTTTGTTTTGAAACAGGGTCTTGCTAGACTGCTGAGAGTCTATGTTGCTGAGGCTGTCCTCCAACCTGTGATCCTCCTATCTCAGCTTCCCAAGTACTGGGATTACAGGAATGCATCATCATGCTTGGCTAGGCCTCTACTTTTAGTGATATGGTTTTTCTCTTAACTAAAATGTGATCCTTGATTTTCTCTTTTCTTCTCTTGTAGTCCAATGCTGATCTCTGCTATCGGGCATTAGCTGCTGTCCCTGGACTTCATCCAGTTCGCCCTTATGGGGCCATGTACCTCATGGTAAGTGGGGGTAGTAGGGAAAAGCACCAGATACAGGTATGTTGTGAAGCACAAGGAAGGTGGTAGGCAGTGCAGCCACAGGTAGCACGCAGGGTGTGTTGCCGTTCACAAAGACAAGGAGCTATACTCCCGAGCCAGTTAGTTGAAGACTTGTCTTGCTCTGAAGTGTCTCACTGATGTGATTTAACCTCAGTGTTCAGAAAACTCCTAAGATGACTTAACTGCAGTAAGAGAATCATTTTATATGTAGATGTAGGGAAGTTATAAGCCATACATAAGAGGCTTTCCATACTTTGTAGTTCACAGCTGGGGTTGGTGCTAGTTCTCTAGAGGTGATTGGGGCTGTGGGGGATTTGGTTTGTTTGCAGGATGACTGGGAAATGCTATTGCCATTTGGGTAGGTGAAGGATGCTAAATATCCAGCAATGGGTGGGAGAGTCCCATGCAGTACAAGAATAACCTGGTCCTGATGTTAACTGTGTCTCTTTTGAGAAACACAGGCATTCCATTTCCAGCTTCCACTTATCAGCATCCAGGAAGGAACTCTTTAAGAAATGAAAATAAGAATATAAATATATCCTCTCTTTCCTCTGAAAAATTCCATGCATTCATAAGTGCCAGCACTCTTAGTAATCAGAAGTAGAGCTACAAGATATCTTTTAAAGTAGTTCCTACCCTGATTTCTGGCATAGGAAATTGGCCTGTTTTCACTCCTTCTGATAAGTTTGCCTCTCCCTTGTGTTATTGGTGCAGGTTGGAATTGAGATGGAACACTTCCCAGAATTTGAAAATGATGTGGAGTTCACGGAGCAGTTAGTGGCTGAGCAGTCCGTCCACTGCCTCCCCGCAACGGTGAGTGCTTGTCTCTCAGGACATTCTCCACAGTTCCTAGCGCCTCAGAGCTCTCCCCGAGTTGGGCTCTTGTCTGACCTGTTCTCCCCTAACAAAGTGTATTCTCAGTTGGTAAAAGTCAAACTGATGTGTTTGTGGCTTCTGTTTTTTTTTTTGGCGGGGGGGGGGGAAGTACTAGAGATTGAGCCAAGGAGTGTTCTACTTCTGAGCTACATCCCTGGCCGAGCCCTTTAATTTTTATATTGAAACAGGTTCTTGCTAAGTCGTTGAGAGCCTTGATAAGTTTCTGAGGCTGGTCTCAAACCTGTGCTCCTCCTCAGCCTCCCAAGTACTGGGATTACAGGCATGTACCTCAGTGCCCGGCTCATGGCTTCTATTTACAATTTGTTTCTCCCCTTTCTCCCATCCATAATGGGAAAAAAAAAATTTGTAAACAAACATTCTAGATGAGAGGCTTTGGGGCTTGTCCCACAGTTCATTTGAAGATGAATTAACTCAGTTGCCGACTCAGCACCCTGGTGCTGGGAACCGGATGAACTCATACCCCTGATGAAATGCCATTGCTGCTGCTTGCTGTTTAGGGACTTGCTATTTTAGGGTGTTCCAGTACCAGAGTCAGTTGCTCTGGAAATAACAGGTTCTTATTTTTGCAGTGTTTTGAGTACCCAAATTTCTTCCGAGTGGTGATCACAGTCCCCGAGGTGATGATGCTGGAAGCTTGTAGCCGGATCCAGGAGTTCTGTGAGCAGCACTATCATTGTGCTGAAGGGAGCCAGGAGGAGTGTGACAAATAGACCTTCATCCATTCTCTGAAAATGCGTCCCATCGAAAGACAGCTGGACTGGGCTCTGTTGTTCCTCAGGGAGTCAGATGCCCCGGCGGGAGAGGGACCTCAAAAGGACCATGCCAAGGGTTCAGGATTGTTCCTGCTTTTCCCCTGTCACATCCACATACATACTCTGAACCCCAGATTTTCCTCTTGCTCTCTTCTGCTGGAGTGACTCATTAATTCATTAACTTGTCCCCCTCCCATATGATTTCCTCCTTTTTTCCTGAGAGTACCAGGTGAACAAAGTTTACCACAAAGAGGTCAAGACAAGAAAAATAGGAGCTCAGAATGGGAGAAACGAAAGATAGGGAGAGCCTGTGCTCCCCACTATTTCCTCATATGCTGTCTAGTCAGGTCTGAAGCTCAATTCTGTTCCTGGCTCACTTAGGTATACCTCACTTTTTGCAGTAGAGCTATAACTAGAAAGAAGTTGGGGACACTTATATTTGGTTAATTATATTCTGAACATATTTAGAAATTTGCTATTTAAAGGATCCTTCACAGAAACCTTTTCATGACTTTTTTTTTTGTGTGTGGTACCGGGGATTGAACGCAGGGGCGTTCTACCTCCGTGCTACACCCCCAGCCCTATTTTTTTTTATGCTTTATTTTTGAAACCGGGTCTCATGAAGTTGCGGAGGGCCCCGCTAGGTAGAGAGAGAGAGAGAGAGACAGAGACACAGAGAGAGAGAGAGGAGAGAGAGAGAGAGATCGATCAATTGATCGAGTCGCGCGCGCATGCGCGCTGAGGTTGGCCGCGAACCCGGATCCTCCGGTCTTCGCCTCCCAAAGTACTGGGATTACAAGCGTGCGCCACCACGCCCGGCTTCATGACTTTTTTTGGTAAAGAATTATTTTGTGGTGCAAATAAATATCCTTTAATTGATCAACTTCCTAAATTTAGATTTGTATGTATCAGGCTTTCTTAATGAGCGCATATCTCATTTTAAGAGAAAGGAGGAATCAGAGGACCTTCCAGAAATACTGCTGTGTAAGGATCAGAAATATCCTCACTTTGTCATTGTTAATATTGATTTATTAATATTTGTTATATTATCTTTTCATATGTTTTCTAAGAAACATTTATATTACAAGATCTTTTATTTTGCCAAAGCATAAATTATTGTTTTTCCTTTTTTTTAAAAAATAAATTTTACCAAGTATGCTCCTCCATGATGTATTCTTTTCTTCTCTGTAGGGTAATTTCTGTGCCCGGGCACTGCTCAGTTTGATTGATGCATTATCCACTAGGTCTCACTTATTTCTTCATAGATGTACTGAGTTTTGGAGTTACTTAGGAAACAGAATTCCTAAAATATTTTGTGTGGGAGCTCAACTTCTGGTTTCCTACTTATAAGCAAGGCAAACTCAGAGATAACAGATGACAACATCTGGCCTTTAACTTCACACTTTCAACTTTTTGGATTCCCAACCTCTGGTATCAAACTCCTATCTGTGTCTAGATCCAGTAGCCACTCAATGGGGAGCACAGTGGAATGGATTCAGCTTGACCAGCGAGTGAGAGGTGTCCTGGATCCTCTTTCAGCAGGAGTACTTTGTCTGCAAATCCTCTTCGACACAGTTGCCTGTTTAATTCTTCCTCAGTTCTTCTCTTAGAGGAGGGAGCCCAAAATTATCTTGCAAAGTTGTTTGGGGGATACTACATCATGACCGTTCTGGAGATTTCTCATCAAGGGATGTTTTCTTAACTAGAAGAGGAACTTGGGATCTTGACCCTGCCAATCATACCCAACTAATTACCTTTATAAAAATAAACATCAAATGTCCCCTCCTATTCTGTGTTTGAGTCCAAGGAGTTCACACAGGCATTTGCCTTTTAATTTTCTTCAGCAAATCCAAAAATGAATATACAAAGACGGAGATGATAAAGATGTCAGGTTCCTGTATGTCACCATTGCAGAGAACTTTTCCAAAATGCCTGGCTCCTCTTTTCCTGTCTCTCATCCCCAAAGATCTCTGTCCAGAAATAAACAGGAAGATTTAGTGGTTTACACAAGAAGTTTTAGTTTCCCATGAACAGACAGATAATTCTATCCAGCAGTACTGAAAGAATTCTGCTCAGACCTCTTACGTTCCCAAATTTCCTTGTTTACATTTTGATAAATGAGCCAAGTGAACATTCATTCAAACATTTAAATAGGCCGGGCGTGGTGGTGCACGCTTGTAATCCCAGTACTTGGGAGGCTGAGACAGGAGGATTGCAGGTTCGAGGACAGCCTCAGCTACTTAGTGAGGCCCTCTGCAACTTAGTGAGACCCTGTTTCAAAATGAAGAATAAAAAATAGAGCTGGCGATGCAGCTCGAAGGTAGAATGTCCCTGGGTTCAATCCCCAGTACGGCAAACAAAAGCAAAAACAAACATTTAAATAGTGCAGGCACACTGGACAAATTATATAGGATACAAACAAACCCACCCTCCTTTCCCATCCCGTCCTTCAGGCATCCCGTTTCTTCCCCCCTTGAGGGAATGAATCACTGGCTGGTTCACACTCCAAGAATATTGTGCATGTAAGCGTCTGAACACACTTTTTTTTCCAAATCAACTATTACTCAACTTTATTATTCTGAGACCTGTGGAAGTCAAAGGAGGGATGACATATCCGAGGTGTCCATCACGTCGTGGATGTCTCTAGATTAAAAAGAAACTCCGGACTAGGGGCAGCTTTCAAACAAGTTTAACATTCTCAAGAGAGACAAATTTCAGTTGCTTTGTGGATAGTAGCATCTGAGCATCTTGAGATAAGATAAAAAATGCGCAAAAAGGTGGGAGACAAGGGCTCGAGAAGCTGTTAATTCACTTTTCTTTCTCTGTCAGAACATCGCCTACGAGGTGAGTGCCACAGACCCGGTGGCACTAAGCGTTCCATTCTAGTCCCCAAGCAACCCTCAAAGCCTCGTCCCTGGAGACCCGCGGCTGTGCACGCAAGGATACCCGGCTGGACCTGCGCGGCTCAGGGCGCATGCGCTGTCGCGAGACGACGCGGCGGGGCTCAGGGCGCAGGCGCTGTCGCGAGACAAGGCGGCGCGGCTCAGGGCGCATGCGCTGTCGCGAGACGACGCGGCGGGGCTCAGGGCGCATGCGCTGTCGCGAGACAACGCGGCTCCGCTCAGGACGCATGCGCTGTCGCGAGACAACGCGGCTCCGCTCAGGACGCATACGCTGTCGCCGGGCAACGCGGCGCGACTCCGGGCGCAGGCACAGAACCTTCTTGGCGTTGAGGTTCCGTCGTAATAGGCAGTACCTGCTTTTTCTTAGTTAGAGACTTCGGTTTTCTTTCCTACTTCAGTTTCTTTCTGACTCACGCCCTGTTGCAATATTCTCTTCCTCCTGTGCACCCAGTTTGGGCCCTTCTGGCGGAAAGCTTCCAGGAATTTGATAAACCATCCCGTAGTGTTGTAAACACTTGTTAACCTTTGCCAGTCCCAGGCCAGTCCCCTGGAGTCAGAGGACTTGTGAGGCAGAGTAGGAAATCCTTGTAGCTGGAGGGTCAGTTTCCTAAAATATGGCCCCTCAGAACTTATCTTGAATCCAGACTGTCTGCCAAATGATAAGATCTTCACTCAGCCAAACAAAAACAGAAAACAAAAACCGGAATCCACCCCTATGGTCTCATCAAAGATAAAGCCAGACACCAAAGTGGGAAAGACAGATTTTAACCAGTGGTATACTGTTGTAATAGGGAAGAGTCCAACATGAACTGAGTTGAAGTTCAGTTCTACGGAGGTGATAGTGAAGGAATGGGGAGGGGTCCTAAAGAGGGTGAGGCCCAGCGTCAGAGAAGTGAAAAATTAGAAAGGGAGGGTGGGTTTGGTTGTGAAGTCTATCTGGATTTATTGTTAAATGGCCCTTATGGAAGTTGGGCTCCCGCTTCCCACAGAGGCTGGGAGACAGGGACACTATCTTCAGGTGGTGGCTGGAACAAACAGTGGATTCTTTTGGCAGTTTTCTCAGCCAGATTCTTTAGACAGGACCTGGTATTATAGTTTGGACCTTGAATGCCCGCCAAAGGCTCAGTGTTGAAGGCTTGGTCCCCAACGCAGCAGTGTTCAGAGGAGGGGCCCTTGGGCAGTGATTGGATCAGGAAGGTTCTGACCCCACCAGCGGATTAATCCAGATGGGCTAATAGTTTTGGTGGCACTTTTAGGAGGTGATGGAAACTGTAGGGGATGGGGCATACTTAGAGGAAGTAGGTCACTGGGGACACGCCGGGGAGGGTGTATCTTATCCCTGACCCCTTCCTGGCCCCTCTCTCATTCATTTATTTCCTTCCTCCCCTCCCCTCCCCTCCCCTCCCCTCCTGATAGTTGGTCTGGTTTGTCAACTTGACTCACCCCAGATCATGTGACTTTGGTTGTGTAACAGCGGACTGAACCGGAAGTCCTGCCCTAAATGTGGGCAGCAGGGTTCTGATAGGTGCAGGACTTGGATAAAAGAAAGAGAAAGCCGCATAGAAGCTGCCGCGACTCTTCCTGAAGAGAACGCATCTGCTTTGGTCTGAGATCGTCAGTCTGCAATTTTGCCATTTCCTTGAGGAGCTTCTTGATCTTCTGCTTTCGTCTGGGATCCTCAGCCTCCAGCCTTCAAACTGAAGTTTCGCCGTTCTCCGAGGAGCTTCCTTGTCTTCACATCTTGGACTGGACTGAATTGGTGGTTGCTTCGATGCTGGGGCTCCAGCTTTTGGACCGCCCGACTGGCTGCTGATTCCTCTGATTCTTCACGTGCAGTCGAGAGATGGGACTGCATTGTGAGCTTGTTATACTCTGATCCTTTGTCCCAGAGAGACCACCAGGAGACCAAGCCGTATGCAACCACAGAAGAGCCTTTATTCAAGCTTAAGCTTGGGTGCCCGACATAAACTGACACAGCAGTTCAGTACAGGGACCCCGGGCACGTTTTTGCTTCAGTTTTTATAATTTTCAAACAAAGAGCCTCAGTTTCCCTCTGCTAATTGGATAGTTCCACATGGGGTTGCCTGACCTTTATCAGGAATGGTTATAGATACAGTTGATCATCACAGACTGGTTAGACATTCGCTGTCCTTGTACATTCCAGACTGTTACAGTAATAGTAACCACAATAACCATTAATCTCGCCTTCCCAACAGATGTCTAGGTCAGGGAGTGAGTCAAAGACATCTTGCCTTGTTAGCCAGAGCCTGCAGCAAGCAGTTTTAACTTTAGCTATTTCAATGCTGTAAGGGGGTCATTACAAGCTAATCTAATAAATCCTTTTTTTCCCCCCTTCCTTTCTTCATTCTGTGAATTCTGTTGATGTAGTGAACCCTGACCAATATAGCCCTCCCCTCCCCTCTCCTCCCCTCCCCTCCCCCCTCTTCTCCCAGCTACCCGAGGGGAGAACCTCTCCTCTGCCACACCTTTCTGCCATGATGTTTCTGCCTTGAAGCCAGCTGACCATGGACTGGAACCTCTGAAACTGTAAGACAAAATAAATCTTTCTTCCTTTAAGTTAATTTTCTCAGGTATTTTGTTACAGTGATGGAAAGCTGATTAACACACTGGACCATCCTGCAGGTGTGGCCTTGAACTGTTAGAAACTGTGCTAGTGTTTTGTTCAAGTCCCTGGAGGCTAGTTGAGAAAGGGCTCAGAGGAACCTGGCTGGAGATTGGTCAAGAAGAGAATCTTTGTCACTCTGTGTACTCTGCACATTACTACGTACAAAGGGGTCTATTTTTTTTTTTTGCGGTACCGGGGATTGAACCCAGGGGCATTCTACCTCCGGCCTACACCCCCAGCCCTATTTTTTATTCTTTAATTTGAAACAGGGTCTCACTAAGTTGCGGAGGGCCTCACTAAGAAGCCGAGGCTGGCTGCGAACCCGGATCCTCCTGTCTCAGCCTCCCAAGGACTGGGATTACAAGCGTGCGCTACCATGCCTGGCCACAAAGGGGTCTATTTTAAGTATCCTAAGTTGAATTATTGCATCCGTTGGAGAACTGAATTCCCAGAACATCTTACTCATACTCTTATTTATTAAAAATGGTTTAAGTCTGTTTACAAACACATTTCATGTTATAGAACATGCAAATCTGGATGCTCTCTGTTGGCTAGACTGATGGTACCTTCAAAGAGGCATTCTTTGACATTCAGATTGAAGTATATCATGTAGGAGGTCATGCCCAATTCCTCATAGAAAACAATCAACAGAAGAACTAGCACATGACTGCCTTAACTTTTGTCAATGTTTCAAGCACAGAAAAGAATCTTGCTTTTTGAGACATTAACTCACTTGATAATCAAAATTCAAAGCATTTTTACATTATGCTCCATTTAAACTGGGGTAATTTTTTTTTTTTTTTGCATATGTGTGGTGCTTAGGATTGAACCTGGGGCCTTGTGCATGCTAGGCAAGCACTCTACCATTGAATCACATCCCCAGCCCAATTTTATACCTTATTTAAAAAAATCAAGCCACAGAGAATTCCTTTTGCCAGAGCATATAGTAAAATTAGAACAATACAGAGAATATTAGCATGGCATTAGCAAACCACATTCGACATTTATGCAAATAGAAGAATTAGCATGTATGCTAGACTAGTTGCTCATGCATTTTCCACAAAATAACTTTAAATTCTTGACTATGAGATTTAAAAACATATATAAGTAAAAACTAGAGTATTATCAACACTGATGTAGTCATTACTCAGATTTAATGATTATCAAGATTTTGCCATATTTGTTATTTTCTCCTTTTTCTTGTTTTTTTTTTGCTGAATGATTATAAAGCAAATACTAGACATTATGTCACATTGCATCAGATAATTAGGTATCTCTGGTTCCTCCAAAATGTCTTTTAATAGATGGATCATTTAAGCCAGGTGTGATGGTGCACATCTGTAATCCAGTACTTGGGAGGCTGAGATAGAGGATCACAGGTTTGAGGCCAGTGTGCATGGCAATTTAGTGAGATCCTGTTTCAAAATAAAAAATAAAATAGGGCTGGGGTAGCTCAGAGGTAGAATGTTCCTGGGTTCAGTTTGCAGTACCCCCCCCCCCACACACACATTGGTTCATTCAGATCAGGATCCAAAATTCGAATATTACTTTTTAGTTTTAGGTTTCTTAAGCCTCTCTTAATATAAAGAAGCCACCCCTTCTTTTTTTTTCTTCTGTTCTTTTATTCTTATTCTGTTGACTTGTTGCAGAAATGGTTGACCTGTAAAATTCCTCACATTCTGGATGTGTGCGTTTGCTTTCTCATGGTGTCGTTTAACTTGTTCTTCTAAATCCCGTATTTCCATTAAATGGATTTTAGCTCTAGAGTATGCATTTTCAACAGGGTGATATTGGACACTTTATTCCTTTTCCTTCTTCATCTTGTATTATAATTTCATCCCCCCCTTAGTTTTAGGATAATGTTATCTTTTTTTGCCCTTGAAAATATCTTATTGGTCATCCATCTCTGCAACAAAAATATGGACTGAGTGGCAGACTAGATGTCCCCCAGTACCCTTCTCCCTTCTTTTCCAATATTAAAACTGCTGATATAACTGGCCAGGATCACTTTTCATGTGATTTTTTTCAACTTGGGGTTTCCCCATGTGAAGATGTGCTTGTGTTTACAAATTCTCATGAGAGAGTTTTTGGTTTTCTTCTCAGAGGCCAGAGCAAGGAAATTTTATTTTCTCTCTTCACCTGACTGATTTCCTTCCTTCCTTCCTTCCTTCCTTCCTTCCCTTCCTCCCTCCCTCCCTCCCTCCCTCCCTCCCTCCTTCCCTTCTTCCCTCCTTTCCTTCCTGAGGTTGAACACAGAGGCATTCAACCTCAGAGTCACACCCCCAGCCCTATTTTATTTTTTATTTTTGAAACAGGGTCTCACTAAGTGGCTGAAACTGGCCTTGAACTTGCTACCCTCCTGTCTCAGCCTCCCAAGTACTGGGATTACAGATGTGTGCCACCACACCCTGCTGGAAAAATTCATTTTAATCCATCCTTTTGCTCAAGCTTAACATTTGGAGGAACTTGGCTTTATGCAGAGGTCTAAATTCCAACTCCTTGGCTCAGATGGACCTACATCCTCCTCCCCCAGTGCTGAACTCAAAACCTATTGGCTGTTGAGACAGTACCAGCATAAGCATACTCTTGTCCAAGTTTATAGGCCCCTTATTTTACTCCTTGAGGGATTCCTTTACTCTCTTCCAAGCTTGGCTCTAAATAGGAAAATGTTTACTGGTTTTGAAGCCCCAGCATTTCCAAGTTATCTACTTTGAGATATTACTGTAGAAATCCCTATATTTCTTTTAACTTCCTCCAGTTAAAAGAAATATAGGGATTTCTCCTTCTTCCATTATCCACCCTGGTATCCTTGTTCCTTGGCAGATAATATTCCCTGCCATTATCAAACTTCTAGAATAGTTCTTTCACCTCCTCGCCTCATCTCTTCCTAGGATCTTCCCCTAAAGAAACCTCCACCCCGAGAGCCAGTTTGAAGCTGCTGTTTTCACATTGTCCAGTCTCTTAACTTACTGGCCTTTTAGAATCGCTACTCCTTTGGACTCATAATTCCCCTCCTTTAAAACACAGCTATCTTACTTTATATCCTTTCTGGGCACTCTCCTTTGTTTGCTTTGGCCCTTGACATGTAGGAAATTTAATCTGGCCAACACCCTCATCTCAAGGCCTCTTGCCTGTTCTGAACTTGAGGAGCTGTAAACTCTATTCTGTGATGGCCACCCACTCCCAAAGCCACACCTTTGGTCTTTGTCATCTTCCAAAAGGGACTCCTATATTTTCAGAATATTGAGCCCTTACACATAATTTACTGACTAATCTGTTTATCCTTTGGCTCTCTCGAAACCTCACACCTGGCCGTTATTCAGCTCTCTAATCTCTTCATACATTTTCCCCCGAAACCCATTAACTCCATTGCTTTGTTAAACTTCTTTTCCTTTCCAGTGTACACCTCGTGGCGCAGTACTCCACCCACATTCTTTCCAGCTACTGCAACTTTGCTTTGTACAGCATCCACTGTGCCGGGATGAAACTAATCCTGACCCTCTCTGTTTCCGTACTTAGAAATAAAGGTAAATGACATTGGTGATGGTCTGTTGCCTCACTGGGCCTCAGCACTGCTGTGAAAATCCTTTTGTAAGTACTGGACCCGTGCTTCCTTGGAAGTTGTGAGTTGAAGATGGCAGCGCCATGTAGTGGGAGGAGCCTGGAGAAGAGCCATTTACTGACCACTGTTTATTTCAGCAAGAAAGAAACTTCAGTCGGGTTTGGGCCATCAAACATTTGGGAATAGCCAGGCGTGGTGGCGCACGCTTGTTAATCCCAGTACTTGGAAGGCTGAGACAGGAGGATCTGGGTTCGCGGCCAGCCTCAGCTACTTAGTGAGGCCCTCCGCAGCTTAGTGAGACCCTGTTTAAAAATAAAGAATAAAATAATTCTGGGGGTTTAACTCTGAGGTAGAATGCCCCTGGGTTCAATCCCCAGTACCGCAAAAAAAAAAGGTAATTTGTTTGTTAAAAGAGTTACCACTACTTTCACCAGTACAATGAGATACCATTTTTGAATTTTAATCAGAAATAAGAGAAAATTCTATGTAGAAACAGTAATATAAAATTGAATCCCTTTGTTTTAAAATACATTATCAGTGACATAATTAAAAATAGCACTCATTTGAGTAGATATTTCTCCAAAGGAACGGTACAAATGACAGGTCCATAAATAGGTATTTGATATCATTGGTCATTAAAGAAATGCAAATCAAAAACCCCAAATGGAAAATTATTGATTCCTCAAAAAGGTAAACAGAATAAATGTGTCCTTCACCAATTCCACTCCTGGGTTTATATCCAAATTAACTGAAAACAAGTGTCCAAACAAAAATTTGCTCATGAACGTTCATAGAAGCACCATTTATTTTTTTATTTAGTTTTAGTGCATTGTGATTATACACCATAATGAGGTATAGAGTGATAGGAATATGCACAACACTTGGTATGTTTCCCTTTGGGTCCTACCTCACGCCCTCCCCTTCCCCGTACATGTCATTGAGATTGGTATTGATAATTTCATACATGTACATAGCATTATATAAACTGTTACCTTCATTATATCTCTGTTTATAATGGCTGAAAGGTGGAAGCAACCCAAATGGCCATTCATAGATGAATAAACAAATTGTGGGGTATACATATGGACTGTTACTCAGCCATAAAAAGAAGCACTGATCCATGCTACACCATCATCCTCTGTAGAAGAAGCCAGAGGCCACATATTTATGATTCCTTCTCTGTGTAATATCCAGAATAGGAAAATCTATAGCGACAGAAAGGCGATTACTGGTTACCAGGGGCTGCAGGGAGAGGGAATAGGGAGTGCTTACTTAGTGGGGACAGAATATTCTTCTAGGGTAATGAAAGAGGTGGTTGTACAACATCGTGGACGTGCTAAATGTCCTTGAAGTGAGCATTCTAAACTAGTTGGTGTTATGTGAGTTTGACTCAAATTCGAAAAAGAAAATATAACAACTATAAATAAATAAAAATTAAACCACCTATAATTCTCATGCCTAGAGATGACTCCTATTCCCATTTTGCTGTAGTAAATTTCCTTTCAGACATTTTAATATATGGACTTTAAAAATAAGTTTACCTGGGCTGGGCATGATGGTGCGTACCTGCAGTCTCAGTACTTAGGAGACTGAAACAGGAGGATCTCAGGTTTGAGGCTGACTTCAGCAATTTAGTGAGACCCTCAGCAACTTAGCAAGACTTTGTTTCAAAATAAAAAAATAAGCTGGTCATGGTGGCGCATGGCTGTAATCCCAGTACTTGGGAGGCTGAGACAGGAGGATCTCAGGATCTCAGCAACTTAGTGAGACCCTGTTTCAAAATAAAAAATAAAATAGGACTGAGGGTATATCTAAGAGGTAGAATGGCCCTGGGTTCAATCCCCAGTACCCCCCTCCCCCAGACACAACAAAACCTTGAATCTGATTTTGCCATCTGTTTAAACCCTTTAATAACTTCTCATTGCTTTTAAAACTGAACAAAATTCCTAACACCTGGGGTTTTCCTAGGTCAGACCTTTCTTCCTGCTAATACTGGCCTCTCTGCTTACACTCTTCCCTCTGTCTGAATCATCAACCCCTGACTACTCTTCAAAGCCCAGCGCAGGGCAGTCTTCAAAGCAGGATGCTGTCCTGCTTTGGTCAGCATCCGTTTCTTCAAAGCTTTTATCCCTTTTTGTTATACATATTCCTTTGAGTGCTTCCAACATTTTATTTTTTGTGGTACTAGGAATGGAACCCAGGGACCTTCTACTTCAGGCTACACCCCCAGACCTATTTTATTTTTTATTTGGAAACAGGGTCTCACTAAGTTGCAGAGGGCCTCACTAAGTTGCTGAGGCTGGCTGTGAACTTGCAATCCTCCTGTCTCAGCCTCCCAAGTACTGCAGTTACAAGCATGCACCACCATGCCCGTCTTTGCTTCCAGTATTTGATTAAGGTTCACCTCCTTCACTAGACTGTAGGCTCCCTGTGCCCAGGTACTGCCTATTCATGTTTCTCTTTGTCACCCAGCAATTATTTTTTTTTCTGTGGTGCTGGGGGTTCAACCCAGTTTACCTCTGAGCTACACCCCCAGCCCTATTTATTTTTTATTTTGAAACAGGGTCTCACTAAGTTGCAGAGGGTCTTGCTAAGTTGCCGAGGCTGGCCTTGAACCTACGATCCTCCTGTCTCAGCCTCCCAAGTACTGGGGTTACAGGCATGCGCCACCACGCCTGGATGAAAAACTCACTTTTTAGAAGCCTTTTTGTCTTTCACAGTATTGATAGTCTTACAGAGTCCAGGGTGGTCTCCTGGTGGAATGTCCCACATTCTGTATATGATTGTTATCTCCTGACTAGATTCAGTTTAAACATTTTTTACAAGAGGACATCAATGACAATGTGCACTTCCTAATGCATTCCACCAGGAGGCACACAATACTAGTGTGTTGCATGATGGGTGGTATTGCTAAATTTAGTCACTTGGCTAAAGTGGAGTCACCTTTTGGAGCTGTGATGGGAGGATTAAAAGAAGGAAGGTGCTGGGTGTGGTGGCGCACACTTTTAATCCAAGTATTTGGGAGGCTGAGACTGGAGGATCGCAGGTTTGGAGCCATCCTCAGCTACTTCGTGTGGCTCTCCGCAACTTAGTGAGACCCTGTTTCAAAAAAAAGAATAAAAAATCGGGCTGGGGGTGTAGCTTGGAGGTAGAATGCCCCTGGGTTCAATCGCCAGTACTGAAAAAAACAAAAAAGGAAGGTACCTGAGGGGCATCGTCCATAAATCCAGAGACAACGTTCCTGACTTCCTTTCCCACCACCAGCGCCTCTTGGTGGAACTAGTAGCTATCACTGACTTGAGAATACTTTAATACATCAATGAAAGTATAAAAAATAAATAAAATTTAAAAAGAAAATACTTTAAAAATGTATGGAAACTGTGCCGGTGCTCTGATATTAATTTCTAGTAAAATGTAAAAGGCAGGCTGAATGGCAGGGAGAGGCTGTAGCTCTGTACATTCCAAGAGCTCCCCCTCCCTTCTTCTTCTGCCCCTTTGTTCTAAATGATTAACCCATAGTAAGAATGTAAAGACAATTAAAGCCTCTAGCCTTAGAAGCACGCAGAGACTTAAGAGTACGGTAGAGGCAGTTAAGGCCTTTAGCCCTAAGATCACAGCGACTCTGCCTAGCACTTTTTAAAACTGTAAAGATAGCAAGGGCCTTATGCCTTGCTTTTAGAGATTATACACAGCTGCACTGGCTACAGCTAGTGCCTCTGTTTACCTCCTATTCTTTGTGACTCAGCCTCAGTATGAGAAAGGCAAACTCCATGCGTTACATCAAAATGCCCATAGTTGATAGACAACCAATACAGCCCAATACAATAGGGGTAAAAACAAGGTACATTATTGACCTTTGCACTTAGTAAGTGCACTTAGTAGACTAGAAGGCACCACCTGCCTAAGGAATAAGTTATGCCTAAGAAATAAGTTACTAGCTCGTTGCCTTGGTAATGCTGATAAAACCATACCAATGTGAGAATTGTATTTAAGGGGTCGGGGTCCGAGGGAGGGGCAGGTTCTACTTTCGGGCTCTTCCAGCGTGTCTTCCAGGCACGCTGCTCTTTCTCTCTTCTCTTTTCTATTTCCTACTGACCTTGTAATAAAATTTTGTTAAAGCTGCAACCGAGCTGCCTATTAGTTTTAATTCCTCTCTTCAGACAATCTGATCTGAATTGAAGGGAAAGAGCCCACAGCGCTGTTCCCACCGTAACAGAAACTTTCAAACATACATAAGTAGAAAGAGTAGTATACTGGATCTTAATGTGTTCATCACCTAGTTCCAACAATAATCAGCTTGTTGCTAGTTTCTCCCCCTCCCTGTCTATTTTAAAACAAATCTAAAATCTCATAGAATTTCGCCTGTAAAGACTTTTTTTTTTTTTTGCGGTACCAGGGATTGAACCCAGGGGCATTCTACCTCCGCGCTACACCCCCGGCCCTATTTTTTATACTTTATTTTGAAACCGGGTCTCACGAAGTTGTGGAGGGCCTCTCTAAGTAGAGAGAGAG
>PVJS01028002.1:0-25819 GCA_004027185.1 Glis glis
CCTCCTCCTCTTCCTCTTCCTCCTCCTCCTCCTCTTCCTCCTCCTCCTCCTCCTCTGCCTCCTCCTCTTCTTCCTCCTCCTCTTCTTTGTTTTTGTGGTCCTGGCGATTGAACCCAGAGGCATTCTACCTCTGAGTTATACCCCCAGCCCTGTTTTTATTTTTTATGTTGAAACAGGGCCTCACTAAGTTGTTGAGTCTGGCCTCAAACCTGTGATCCTCCTGTCTCAGCCTCCCAAGCACTGGGATTACAGGCGTGCACCACCATGCCTGGCTTCTGTCTCTTCTTGATATGGAAAATCTAAAGTTTTGGAATTGGGGGCTGCTTAGACTGCATTGGACGGGTCTTGGGGTGCAGGCTGAGCGGAGATTGGGAAGTGGGGGAGGCGGTCCCCTGGGGGGAGCAAGCGCTTGCCTGGCCTCTGATCCGGGACGCGTCCTGCGGGCCCAGGAGCCGGTCTGCTGCCCACTGGGGGCCCTGAGGGGAGAGAGAAAGGGGGTGCAGCAGAGAGGGTGCGTTGCTCGGGCGTTTGCCTCCCCCCTCACATCACAGGCGAGGACACGGGTCACGGAGGCCGTGGGAACAGTCCCACCGGGGACTTGGAAGTCAGAAAGGCCAGCGTCCAGCCTCGAGGCTGCGGGGCCTTCCCGGGCGGGCGTCTGCTCCTCCTCCAAGGCGGCCACAGTGACACTGGAGGGGACGCCCTGACCCAGGGAGCGCTGCCCCTTCCCACCCCGGGGGTAGGGTGCTCCCCACCGCCCCCCGCCGCCATGCATCCTCAGGGTCTTAGAAGAGCTTGGGGTTCGGCCAGGTGGCGGGAGCGGCGGGTACCTGGCTGCCCAGGCTGCGCGGGCGCCAGGCCGGGCGCGGAGGCCGGGGCGGGTCTGGAGGCCTGGACCGAGTTGGCTCGTCTCAAACCTGCAGGGAAGGGAGGGAGCGGTTGTCCCGACCTACTGGCCCATAAACTGCAGCGAGGAGCTCAGCCTCCATTGGAGGCAGCCTCCCCCACCCCATGATCCCACCCATCTCTTGGACCCTCCACTCTCCCTCATGTCAATACTGAGCCTCTGCGGGCGAATCCCAGCGCGGAGTGGGTGGCAAAAAGCGCAGGTCCAGGGTCCGCTCCACCCGCGTGGATTCGCACAAGTGGCCCACCTCTCCTGCCTCGGCTTCCTCGCTGGGCGGCGGGACACCTGCCCGCAGGGCTGCTGAGGACCCAGTGACACGATCCAGGGGGCGCCCTGGAGCAGAGCTTGGGGGCAGGATGCAGACGTTGATATTGTTTCTCCTCCTCTTCCTCCTCCTCCTCCTCCTCCTCCTCCTCCTCCTCCTCCTCCTTCCTCTTCTTTTCTTCTTCCTTCTCCTCCACCTCCTCCTCCTCTTCCTCCTCTCCCCTTCTCCTTCCCCTCCTCCTCCTCCTCTTTCTCCTTCTCCTCCTCCTCCTCCTCCTTCCCCTCCTCCTCCTTCTCCTCCTCCTTCTCCTTTTCTTCCTCCTCCTCCTCCTCCTCCTTCCCCTCCTCCTCTTTCTCCTTCTTCTTGAACCCAGGGGCATTCCACCTCTGAGCTACACCCCCAGCCCTATTTTATTTTATATTTTGAAACAGGGTCTCACTAAGTTGCTGAGGGTCTCACTAAATTGCTGAGATTGGCAATCCTCCTGTCTCAGCCTCCCAAATACTGGGATTACAGGTGTGCGCCACCACACCCAGCTTGATATCATTTCTTTGTTATTGAAAGATGCTAGCTCTGTCTTCATGTGGACCTGGCTTCACATCCCAGCCTTTTCCTTTATAAGCTGTGTGACCTTGGGCTGCTCACTCACCCTCTCTGAACCTCAGATGGCCCACTGGGGCGACGGCTTCACCTACCTCATAGTAATATTGAGCTAGTATTTATTCAGTGCATCCCACACGCCAGGGACTTGACATATGAGAACTTATTTAATCTCTACCCTAATAACCCCATGAGGTGGGTGCCTTATGATCTCCATTTTAAAGGTGGGGAAACTGAGGCACAGAGAGGTTCAGGAGCTCGCCTAACATCTCATGGCTGGGTAGAGGCAGTGCCAGGGTTTGAACTGGGGCAGCTGGTGTCCAGAGTCTGTGTCCGAGACTCAAGCACTGCTGCTTCATCCAGGGCTGCTGGGGATTGAGTGGAGCCATGCTGGCAGCAGCTCTGGTATACAGTGAGCACTCAATAAGTGTCCACCTCTTCATCCTTGTCATCAGAGTCTCTATCATGCCCTGTTGTCATTTCCTGGCTACTTAGTTTTTACTGTCACTCGACTGTGAGCTCTTCAGGGCTGGGGCCATGCCTGGTCAATGGCTTTATCCCCAGCACTTAATGCCCAGTTTGGGACATAGTAGATGTTTAATAAATCCTTGTAGGGTGAGCAATGTGTAAATGACATCAGGAGCCCATCAACAGCAGAACAGGCTGCTTTATGAGGTAGTGAGCTCCCCATTACAGAGAGTGTGTAAGCAGAGGATGAGCAAGTCCCTTTCAGAGAGCCTCTGCAGGGGTTCTCTGAGAGGATGTCTGAGGGTGGGTCCTGAGATTCCAGGATTAAGCTGTGGAGCAAAGAGGTGTCACTGGGAATATTTCCCCCTGATCTGCTCTCGGCCCCTTTGGCGGGAGTTATAAGCAGCCAGGGCAGAGGCTCTGCCTGTGAACTACTTGGGTTCAAACACCAACCAGGCTACGACCTCCATGTGACCTTGGGCAAGTTGGCTTTTCAGTCCCTCTCTGCCTTATCTATTAAGCGAGGATGATTATGAAGGTACTCCCCCCCAAAACAATTGTGATGGGATTAAATGAGATAGTTCCTGTGAAGAGTTTAATCTCAGGCCTGGTGCAGAGTGGGGGGCTCAATATACTTGAGGTGCTGTTACCAACGATCCCTTCTGGCCTGCAAGCCTTTGAGAGTCGATCATCAACCAGGAACCTGAGTACAGGCTGGGAAATGAGGCAAAAGAGCTAAAATTGTGGCTGTGCTTAATAAGTATTTGGAAACAAAATTAATTAATGGGTAGAGACACACGCCTGATGTTAATTAGGCCAGGGAGGGAGACTCAGGCAATGATATGTTGTAGAGGATAAGCGCTGCCTTAGGCTGTATCTCTCCGCTCTGGGAACTCGGGACCAGGATCAATTAACCCAGCTGCAGGTGGAGCAGGTGGATGCGCGGGGAACATTTACATCGACTCTCCAGGGAAAGAGATGGCAGCCTGGCTCAGGATGGTCCTGTGACTGTCTTGTCTTTTCCCTTGGGTGGCAAAATAATAGAGAGGTTGTTATAGTTAGATATAGAATGTCCCCTGAAAGAGCTCATGTACTGATGTTCAGAGTGGATGTAACTAAATCATGAGGGTTGTAATCGCAGCAGTGTAGTGGATTTACTGGGGGTTGATCTGGGCAGGTGGGGTGTGGCTGGAGGAGGTGGGCCCCTGGGGCATGGCCTTAGGGACTGGGCTTGTGTCTTTGAATCCCCTTGTTTGCTCTCTCTGTTTCTGGCCTCCATGATGTGAGAGCAGATCTCTCTCCCTCTCTCTCTTCCTCTTCTTCCTGCCGCCATGCCCTGAGCTCCGCCAATGTAGCTGGCCTAACATGGACTGAGCCCCTGAAATCCCCAGAACTGTGAGCAAACTGATCCTCTTTCCTCTAAGTGGCGTGTGTCCATTTTTTTGGATCACAGCGGTGAGAATGTTGACTGAAACGACACACAGGATTCGATAAACAAAAATCAACTCAAAATGGATCAAAGACTCCAACGCGACAGCTACAACTCTAAAACCCTTAGAAGAAAACATAAAGGGGAAATCTCCACCGCACTGGTTTCTGAGACATGACACTGAAAGTACCAGAAGCAAAAGAAAAAATAATAAATTGGACTCCATCAAAACTAAAAACTTCTGTATGTCAAATGACATATCAACAAAGTGAAAAAGTAACCCACAGAGTAGGCGAAAATATTTATCAATTATGTATTTGATAAGACATTAATATCTAGAAAATAGGAAGAACTAACTATAACACACAGCAACCAAAACAACCCAGTTTTAAAAATGAGCGAACGACTCACATAGACATTTCTCTAAAGAAGATGTACAAATGACCCAGAAGCACATGAAAAGATGTTCAACGTCACTAATCTTTAGGGAGATGCGAATCAAATCTGCGATGCCACAGTGAGGTACCATCGCACACACACTAGGATTCCTATATTTAAAAATGAAGCAGCCAGATGCGGGGGCGCACACCTGTAATCCCAGGACTTGGGAGGCTGAGACAGGAGGATCGCAGGTTCAAGGACAGCCTCAGCAAGTAGTGAGATTCTCAGCAACCTAGTGAGACCCTGTTTCAAAAATAAAAGATTAAAACAGGACTGGGGGTGTGGCTCAGAGGTAGAATGCCCCTGAGTTCAATCCCCCATACCACAAATAAAATAAAATAAGCAATGAACAAACAAAACCCAAGAGAAAGCAGAAAACAATTACTGTTGTTGAAGATGTAGAGAAACTGGAACCCTCAAGCAGTGTAGACCCTGTAGGAACAGTACAGCAGCTCTTCAAAAAAGTAAGTATAGAATTGCCATGTGACATAGAAATTCCACTTGTAGGTACACACTCGGACAGATATTTCTCTTCTTTTTCTCCTTCTCCTTCTCCTTCTCTTTCTCCTCCTCCTCTTCCTCCTCCTACTCATCCTCCTCCTCCTTCCTCTCTCTCTTTCTTTCTCTCTCTGTCTCTCTCCTGGGAATTGAACCCAGGGGCATTCTACCTCTGAGCTACACCCCCAGCCCCACTTTATTTTTTATTTGGAAACAGGCTCCCACTAACTTGCTGAGAGCCTCACTAAGTTGCTGAGGCTGACTTCTAACCTGCGATCCTCCTGTCTCAGCCTCCCAAGATCACAGGCATGTGCCACCACGCATGCCCGGCTTCAAGCGGGTATTTCTATGCCACGCTCGTAGCAGCACTATGCACTACAGCCAGAGGAGGAAACAACCGAAACACCCATCGACAGATGAATGGATAAATAAAATATGACCTATCCATACAGTGGAATATTATGTGACCTTAAAAAAGAAGGGGATTTGAACATAGGCTACAACATGGATGAACCTTGAAGATCTTATGGTATGTGAAATAAGCTGGATACAAAAAGACAAATATTGTGTGATCCCACTTAAGTGGTATCTGGAGTGGTCAAATCCACAGAGACAGAAAGCAGAGTCATGGTTCCTGGGGGCAGAGGAGAGGGAAAACCAGGAGCTACTGTTTAATGGATATAAGATTTCAGTTTCGCATGAAGAAAAAGTTCTGGAGAGAGATGGTGGCGATAGTTGCCTAACCAAGCGCATGGACCGCATGCCACTCCACTGTATATAAAAATGGTTAAAATAGTAAATTACATATATAATTTATATATTTAAAAATATATAGAAAGCATTGCCAAGAAAAACTTCACCTCTGGAAGAGAAAGACAAAATGCACAGGTTTCGGTGTTGGACAGACCCAGGTTTAATTTTCAGTTTAACCAATTGCCAGCTATGTGCCCAGGGCAAGTCGGGGCTTAACCTCTCAGAGCCTAAGTTTTCCATCTTGCTAAGTTGCTGAGGCTGGCCTTGAACCTGTGATCCTCCCGTCTCAGCCTCCCAACCACTGGGATTGCAGGCGTGGGCCACTACGTGTTGCTTGGGTAGATCTTTAAGAGTGAAGCGTCTTTGCTTTGCTCAAAGCCAGGAGCATTTCCCCTCAGATTTTCTTTGTTTTGTTTGCAGAACAAACAAACAAAAAATCACGTTTTTTTTTTTTTACATATGATGTTAGGGCAAGAAAAGGACATAACCAAAATGACGGATGTCTAGAGTCAGAATTTTTATAAATCCTGTCTTTCTTCGACCACAGACTAGAGCCAGCATCTCGAATGGCAGTACATGGGGCACAGTAGGTGCTCAATAAATACCGAGTGAATGAATAAATGGTTAAGAACGCTCCCCTCCGCGTTCGTTCTGATTCTCTGCCTGCAGGGGGCGCACTTGGATCTGATCTGTGCACCCTCTCACCTGCTGGGCCGCGGCTGGTGTCTCCAGCGCCCCAGCCCTCTGAATCCCGGGCAGATGAGCTCATTCGTGCTTCAGAGGCCCTGCGCGTAGGAGGCCCATAGCTTCCTCGCCCTGGAGCAGAGGCCGGGTCGGGGCCTAGAAGGAAACACACGAAAGGAACAGAGAAAGGGCAATTGAAGGCTGGGGTGAAAGGGCTCCTGCCCCAAAGGATAAGACAGAGTCAGAGGAACCCACCTGTCTTCTGGCTTGGGCCCCTCCTGTCCTCAGTGTCACCTGGAGGGAGACAGAGAAATGATGGGGACACGGAGTTTTTTGGTGTCTGGAGAGCTATTACTTAATAAGCCCACAGAAGGATTTGCTCACCTCTCCACAGAACACTTTAAAAAAATATGTAAGTCTCCCTCCCAATCGCCCCTCTGGTCTGGCTTCTGTTTGCAATTCATATTATTACATGTGCAAACATGTAAAGCCTACATGTAAGCCTACATATGTATGTAGGCTTAAAACAAACAACCAAAACAGTCATGCTATACGGTCTCTGTAGTCTAGAGGGAGTAGTGCTTGACCCGGCAAAGGGATGCTCTAGTAGTGGAAACTGGGCATTTCTCAGGGATGCGGTGTTTGTTGACAATTTGGCAATTCTCTGTAAGGAGTAGAAATTGTTTATGCATTGCCAGAAAGAAAGTGTTTGCTGAGTTCTTTTTGGGTTCCAGGCACTGTGTTAGGTACCTTGAGAAGTCATCTTATGAAAGACTCACTTAGATACTGTGTGTCTGTGTGTGTGTGTGTGTGTGTGTGAGAGAGAGAGAGAAAAAGAGAGAGAGAGAGAGGGAGAGAGAGAGAGAGAGAGACTGGAGATTGAACCCAGGGGCATTCTATCTCTGAGCTACACCCCCAGCCCTATTTTATTTTTTATTTGGAAACAGGGTCTTGCTAAGTTACTGAAAGCCTTGCTAAGTTGCTGAGGCTGGCTGGCTTTGAACCTGCGATCCTCCTGTCTCAGCCTCCCAAGTACTGGGATTACAGGCATGTGCTACTATGCCTGGTTGATGCTAAAATTTTTGAGGCCTTCAATTACAACATTCCTTTCAGAATAATGACTTCAGATTTGCCATTTGGGCGGATTTTATCACTTAGTGTTAATTGAAATTATTGCAAGGGCTTTCTCTGGTCAGTCCAAGTGGCCTAGTCTAATTAAGTGTGTTTTTATTGTAGTCACTTTAAAAAAAATGCTATGCCTCTCCCTTTTAGACATCATTTTAATAATTAATGATAAACTTGGAGAGTAGTGATGATATCAACAGCAGATAATTTTCTTTTATTAAATTCTTCTATTCATCTTTCACTTCTAATTAGTTCAGTTTCAGATTTGCTTGTGGCCGATAGAAATACAAGGAACAAGCCGGGTGTGATGGCACACACTTGTAATCACAGTACTTGGGAGGCTGAGACCGGAGGATCCGGGTTCGCAGCCAGCCTCAGCTACTTAGTGAGGCCCTCTGCAACTTAGTGAGACCCTGTTTCAAAATAAAGAATAAAAAAATAGGGCTGGAGGTGTAGCTTGGAGGTAGAATGCCCCTGGGTTCAATTCCTGGTACCAAAAAAAAGAAAGAAAAAAAAAAAGAAATACAAGGAGCAAAACGGCCTTCTCAGCAAGACCCCCAATCCTCCCTCCTGTGTTTTGGGGGAGGGAGTCTCTCTCGATTCCTCATTTCAATTTACCCTTCTTTTCTACCTCTTTTCCATCAGGGATGAGGGCCAAACCCCTTGACAGCCTGGCTTTGCTGGAGAGTTCCCTATGCCACCCTGTTAAGGTTTAATTAATTGATTAATTTATTTATTTATTGTGCTGAGGATTGAACACAGGGGCATTCTACCTCTGAACCACACCCCTAGCCCTATTTTATTTTTTCAATTTGGAAACAGGGTCTTTCTAAGTTGCTGAGAGCCTTGCTAAGTGGCTGAGGCTGGCCTTGAAACTGCGATCTTCCTGTATCAGCCTCCCAAATACTGGGATTACAGGTGTGTGTCACCATGCCCAGATTTCTTATAAAGGTTTAAGGCAAGCTGGAAGAGGTAAAAGAGGCCTAGACCAAAGTCCAAGGTTTAACTGTCCACCAACTACATAGAGACAGACATGATGTCAGGACATCCTTCGGGTAGACCAGTTGTCTGGGATCTGTCCGTGGTGCTGAAAGGACCAATTTTTGTCTTACCTCGTGCTGGAGCCCTGGCAGTGTGCTTGGGCTCAGGAGCAGGCTGCTCCGGGGCAGCAGGCTCGCCGACAGGCTGCTGGGGCTTGGTCTTCTTTATAGGCATAGGCTGCGGGAGGACCTGTTTGGGGAAGCCTTTGAAGAACCATGCTCCAGAACGCTTCCAAACCTGGGGAAGGACAGAAGCATTGTAGGCATGGCCACCGAGCACTGGTGCTCTGGCCTCTGTGAGCCAAGTTTTCTTTGCTCCTGGCCTACAGCACACAACACACACAACACAGTAGCTAGCTAGTTGTATCTATTCATGCCCATTTTATCAATGGGGAAAACCAAGTATCAGAAATGTTAAGGACGGGTCCGACAGCACATAGCCTGAGTATGAAAGAACAAGGATATGTCTTAAATGTGGCATGCTGTCTACAGCACTGGTTGTTGTAGAGAGTGGGATCTACCCACAATTTCTCCAAGACCTCCGGCCCTCATGCTGGCCCTGGGGGCTAGCTCAGGGCAGTGTACCCAGAATGGTGTTGCCAAACATCTTCCATAAGATTCATTCTCCATCATTCTGTGCGCCAGGAGGCTGACCAGGATGGGCTGCAGTAACTGGACCTCCCTGACCTCTGTTTTTTCAGGTTTATTTGGTCAAAGAGAGCACCTGCAGGGGTCTCCAGGCATGGAAGAGAATGAGGCTGTGGTGTCTACTCCTCAGGCTCTGTCCTTGCCCATTGGACAGTGATCGCATTCCTATTGGGCTACACCTGTTTTCCTGTCTGGACACTGACCACTTCTGCCCCTGTTCAGTCTTAGAAGTGGTAATAGCACCCCTAATATTGGTCCTGGGGTGCCTCGCCACCCCCTGTGGATTTCCCTTACCGCTGCCCCGATCTGTGGCTATAGCACCTGATGGAACTCCCCTTGGTTGCCCCATGGGACTGTGCAGACTGCATTCTGGCAGTCTGATGCCCGGGAGGGCATGCTCACAGAGACGGTCTCAGAGGCAAGAGGCTGCAGCAGAGGTGAGTGATTAAGAAAGTGGGTGGAGAAAGAATTTAATTGGGGTAAAGTGGGTAACAAAAAGCAGGTCTGGGGAAGAGAAGGAGTCTATGGAAGAAAGAGACAGAGACAAAGCGCAGAGAAAAAAGTATGAAGAGCGTGGGGACGTGGAGAGGAGGAGGAAGAGGGGAGAGAAGGCGGTGAGGATGAGGGAAAGAAGGCAACTCAAACAAAGAAAGTTTGAGGAAAGAAAAGTGGAGATGAGGCATGAAGTAGAAGGAAATAGGAACAAAAGATGTTGGGGGAGGAAGCCCTGGGGTGTTAGACATGGGGACAAGGTGAGAATGGAAGCCAGTGGGCTATGAATGAAGAGGGATGAAGGGCGGGAGAGGAAGAAGGGAAAAGCCATAGACCCAGAAGAGGAGAAAAGAAATTCATTCCCTCAGAGGTCGTTACCCCAGTTCCCAGCTGAGCTGACTCCTTTGATTTCAAAGCATTAAGACAAGACCGAACAAGGCCCCCAGCCTCCAAGTGTTGTCCTGTCTCCCTGATTCTGAGGAGGAAAGGGCGTGGGGGATAAAAGGGAGGGGACAGATGGGACCAGGCCACTCACCTCTCTCTGCTCCATGCAGATTTTGCAGAGCCACACAGAATGTGGACGGTTGTTGGAGGTCTCCACCCCGCACTTGGTGCAGACATTCTGGGGACAAAACACAGCCCAGCGTGCCTCGGGTGAGCCATGCTCCGAGGTGCTGGGGGCTGGGGGAGGGGCTAGGGTGGCAGTGGAGCCCCGAGCTCTCTTGGTCAATGCAAAGAACTCAAACTCTCCTTCCTTCCTCAACCTTTCTTCCATGAGAAAGGCTAGTTAGAATAAAGTTCCAACCTGAGCCTTATTTCCAACAATGAGAACTTGAGTCATGCCCAAGCACTGGATGGAGGAATTCTCCAAGAGTCCCTGAGTTGACCGAGTTTTCAGTAACCACACAGAGGAGAGCATTGACCTATTTCTTAAGAGGAAAAGCTATATATCCATTTTCTTAATTTATTTCTTCTTTTTTTCCCAAAAGGATTTGAGACAACCTTGACTATGACTGGAAGTTCAACTCTCCAGGGAGAAGGAAGTTATCTGCGTAGATGCCATGACTAAGTGGTGGGACATTTGGGCTGAGTTTCCTGGCAGTCAAGCCAGGAAGGAAAACCTAATAGGTCACAAGTATTTTATCTGGTTGACAGCAGCAGATATTCTTTGCTTCCACCCTCCTCTTCCTCCTACTCCTCATCCTCCTCGTCCTCCTCCTCCTCTTCCTCTTCCTCCTCCTCCTCTTCCTCTTCCTCCTCCTCCTCTCCTTCTTCTTCCCCTTCCTCCTTCTCCTCCATCTTGATTGAACTCCCAGATATTCTACCTCTGAGCTACACACACCCTAGCCCTATTTTATTTTTTCTTTTGAAACAGGGTCTCACTAGGTTGCTGAGGGTCTTGTAAATTGCTGAGGCTGAGGCTGGCCTTGAACCTGTGATCCTCCTGTCTCAGCCTCCCAAGTACTGTGATTACAGGCGTGTGTCATCACACCTGACACAGATATGCTTTTCAGAATAATGTTTCCCCAATATTCCATTCTTTTTTTTTTTTTTGCAGTACTGGGGATTGAACCCAGGGACATTCTACCTCCAAGCTACACCCCCAGTCCTATTTTTTATTCTTTATTTTGAAACAGGGTCTCACTAAGTTGCAGAGGGCCCCACTAAGTAGCTGAGGCCGGCTGCGAACCTGCAATCCTCCTGTCTCAGCCTCCCAAGTACTGGGATTACAAGTGTGCACCACCGCATCCGGCGTCCCCAATATTCCATTCTAAATGCTAAATGGGACACCAAGCAGTAGATGCCAAAGAACACCATGGATGTTCCAGCTGAGTGGTTCACAAGAATCCCCTTGCTGGGAATCAGGCAGCCCTGGAATCGTGCAGTGCAGATGGTATGGGGAGAGGGTGGAGGTGAAGGGTGCAGGGATATTCCCCCTTCAAGAGGGAATGATCTCTAGCCCCGAGAGTTCTAAGTAGTCTGCAGAAAGGCTTTTGGAGTCTCTCATGCTATAACCCAGGGTGAGAGAATGCTGAAAGCTTTCTACATACGCTCATGTATGTGCATGTGCACAGCACATTCTTTAGACTGACGCTTGACTTGATAACCCACAGTGAGGATGCTCACAGGCTCCAACAGAGCCCCCCCAGGCTCCCAAGTTCATCTTGAATGGTGCTCAGCCCTGAGGGGACACCCAGGGGAACTTCTAGGATCAGGATGACCTTGGAAGACAGCTGGGCATGGGAGCAACCCAGGAGAATTTATATCCTGCCAACTACCCTGCAGGATGCAAGCCCCACCCCAAGCCCCAAGGCCCCCAAAGCTGGAGCCACACCCTTCTGCAGGTGCTGAGCAGGAAAGAGGGGAGCTGGATGATGGTACCTTTTTGCAGTCCTCGCACACGACGCAGGTGGAGCCCAGCACCCCCAGCTGCTCGCCACACAGGATGCAGCGGTTCACCCCGTCCCCAGCCACGCTCTTCCTCATGTTCTCCAGGCGGTCCACCAGGCGCCTGCAAGCAGAGAGGGGGCAGTGAGGACCCTGCAGGATCAGGCCTCCAGTGGAGCCCACGGTGTCGGACTGATGGTCACCGTCCCTCCGAGTCCTCTGCTCTTGATGGCTGTGTGGACCCTTCCCCAGAAAAGGGCACATGCACTTAAACTTCAGATACATTTTCAGTAATGTCTCAGAGACTTGCTCAAAGTCCATGCCCCTCAGAGTCCAGCTATTCTACTGACTTCAAAGTAAGAACCTTGTCTGAGCCAGGTGTGGTGGCACACACTTGTAATCCCAGTACTTGGGAGGCTGAGACAAGAGGATCGCATGTTCGAAGCCAGCTTTAGCAATTTAGTGAGGCTCTCAGCAACTTAGCAAGACCCTGTTTCCAAATAAAAAAATAAAAATAGGTCTGGGGGTGTAGCCAGGAGGTAGAAGGACCCTGAGCTCCATCCCCAGTACCACACACACACAAAAAGACCCTTGTCTGGAGCTGGGCATGGTGGCTCACGCCTGTCATCCCAGTACTTGGGAGGCTGAGACAGGAGGATCACAGGTTGGAGGCTAGCCTTAGCAACTCAGCAAGACTGTTTCAAAACAAAAAACATTTTTTTAAAAAAAGAACCTTATCTGGTCCTTTTTTTATCTCATGTTGCCTTCTCTAGGGGAACTGCCTTCCAAGCTCCAGATGTGTGTGTGTGTGTGTGTGTGTGTGTGTGTGTGTGTGTGTGTGTGTGTGTTATGTTGGGGATTGAGCCCAGAGGTATTCTATCTCTGAGTTATACCCCAAGCCCCCCCTTTTTTGTAAATAGGGCCTCACTAAGTTGCTGAGGGTCTTGCTAAGTCATCCAGGCTGGCTTCAAACTTGTGATCCTCCTGTCTTGGCCTCCCAAGTACTGGGATTGCAGGTGTGTGCCACTACTCCCAGCTCCATGTGAATATTATTAACAAATCATTCCAGTTGCATTAGGAGCTAAGGACTATGAATTGTCCTGGACTTAAGATTTTTCAACTTTACCATGGTGCGAAAGAGAAAATGCATTCCGTTGACACTGCACTTTGACTTTTGAATTCTGATCCGTCCCTGGGCTAGTGATATGTGGCACAGTCTTCTTTGCTGTTGCTGGACAGCTCCCCATCAGGATCACAGGGGAAACAATCACCATGCGGCAGTGCGCTGCGTTGCTAAGCTGTGACCATGCTGTGGGCTAGGTGTAACCAGTACATTTTCAAGTACATTATTTTCATCTGGGAGCATCCCAATTTATTAAACCAAAAAATGGAAGCACAGAGACATGCAGTGATTTATCCAAGCCAAACAGCTAAGAAGCAGTGCCAGCCAGCATTCAGATCCAGGTAGGTCTGGCTCCTGAGTCCCTGGTCCTAATGGCTAGGCCATGCTGCTACACACAAAGCAATGTGCCAAGCGCCATGGGGGTCCTCTGGAGCTGTCCCATCTCCACCCTGGCAAATTCCCCTGCCCTTCCCACACCAAGGGACCTTAGGTCACTGCAAGTACCGAGTAGCACTCACTCTGAATTGTTATCAGCTGGTTTTGTCCCCTGCAGTTGGGACAAGAAACCCAGCAGCTGCCCATCTTTCTGTTTCCCTGAAGAACCTCCTGTAGGAACTAGAAATATCAATATAAGCCCTGTTTCTTGCCTCTCAGGACTTCTGTTTCTTTATCTGGAGAACAGGAGGCATTGGGCTGCATGGGTGCATCTTAAACTACTTCTTGGCACCCAGGGGTTCCACAGAGCCAATTCAGGGGCTGTCCACTGTGAGGCACGGTGGGAGATGCTGAGGGCGACCCCCACCCCATTTCATCTGAGCATGTTTGCATTCATTCCTTCTGTTTGAGTTGTCAAATTCAATTTCCTTTGCAAAGTTGGTTCCAGGGTTTAAAACCAGTTTGAAACAGACAGGAGTAGATAAACTCCAGGATGCCTTTCAGGGACATAGAATTATAAAATACTAATGACACAACGAGGTGGGCTCATGGAGGGAGGGGTTGAGAAGTGCATGGTGACATGTCTCTTGTCCATGGTCTTGTTCTAGTATCTTCTTCATCCACTGCCCTGGCCAGAGAATAGACTGGATTCTTCTCCCTCTACCCCTGGGGGTGCCAAAGCGCAGAGAAGGTGAGAGGCTTGCATGGGCCACACAGCCAGGCTAGGAGCTAATGCTCTACCTCAGTAAACCATCTTCATGTTCCATGAAGTTCCTCCTCCCCCACAACCCCGTGATGTCCTGCTTCGTGTCAAGCTTTGCCAACGCAGCTCAGGAAGATAACTTATGATAGAGGATCTAATGCTAAGCTGCAGTGTGCTTTATTAAGAAAACAAAAGGTTTTTCTGCCTCTTTTCAAACAACAGAGGCTATCGCTTTGCCCCGGCTGGCTGGCAAACCCACTTTGAAACCTCCCTACCAGCATGGCCGCCCCTCCCCCCTCGATCCTAAAGGCCCCATCAGCACACTTGTGCTTGTGCCGGAGGCTCATTATCTTCCATCAGAGGCAGCAAATAGCTTGCAAATCCAACAGATTTAAGGCCATTATTCAGATTTCCCAGCTCAGGGCCCGTGCTATTTGTGGATTCTGTACAGACACGCAGATAGTATCTGAAGTGATCTGGGAGTTCCTTACAGCCCGTGTAGACACCCTCTGTCACCCCAAACACCGGGACCACAACACCGAAGACCCCAAACAGTCAAAGGTTTGAATGCAGGATGAAAATTTTGCAGGAAGCTAAGTCAAAATTGCACCAGGAAAGACCACGAGCTACAAAATTGCATCAGGAAAGACCATGAGTTTATATCCTGGGAAGAAAACATTTTTTTTCACCCCAGAAGGAACATTTGCTTTTATTGGTCTTGGCAGGATGGCCCTATTTGCATATGAGAGATGCTCTCAGTCCTCAATGCATGTCAATCATCCAGCATTAAAATAAAATGCCAGTGCATGGGGCCCTGACTGTACCTTCTCAGATGGATCTGGCTAAGCCCAGATGTCAGTATTTAAGCACGCGGCCCTGTTGAGAGCCCCTGCAAGGGAGAGTGCCCCGAATCCATGGCACATCTCCATCAGCAGGGGAGAGGGCTCAACATTCAGAGAGTGATTCCAGGGATTGGAGCAAGGCCTGGGAACCCACGTTTGTCTGATTCTGCAGCCAGCAAATCTCTGACCACTTTGAGAAATGCTTCAACAGGGAGGAATTGTAATCAGGGTGTATGTTTGAGGTTGGAACATGCTCATCTGCATATCCTTATTGTGCACACTCAAAGAAATGAAAATAAAATAAAAAAGGAAACACATCAAAATATTCACAGTGGCCAGGAGTGGTGGTGCATGCCTGTAATCCCAGCACTTGGGAGGCTGAGACAGGAGGGTCACAGGCTCCAGGACAGCTTCAGCAATTTAGTGAGACCCTCAGCAACTTAGCAAGACCCTGTTTCAAAATAAAAAATAAAATAGGGCTAGGGATGTAGCTCAGAGGTAGAATGCTCCTGGGTTCGATCCCCCAGTGCCAATAAATAAATTAAAAATAATCACAGTGTTTGTCTTCAAGTGTGGGATTGTGGGTAACTTTTATTTCCTTCTTTGATGCCCCTACACATCAAGCATCCCATTAGCTGGGCTCCTTTCTAGTTTCTTAACTTTGCTACAATAAACCTCTTGTACCTTGTATTAGAGAAGAAGCTGCATTTATGAAGATGATGGAGCTATGCAGACCAAGTGTTTAAAAAATTAAGCCTTTGAATCTTTCCTCTCAGCCAATCAATGACCTTAAACGACTTTGTTCTTTGGGTCCCCTCTTCCCAGGCTGCACCATGAAAGGATAGATGACACACACCCCGAGCTTCCTCCAGGGGGCAGCACTTGGGAATGCTCCGATCCTGAGGCTGAAACATTAAGATCTCTCTGAGGTAGGAAAGGAAAAATAGAAAATCCCCTACCGTATGTGCGTGTGTGTGTGTGTGTGTGTGTGTGTGTGTGTGTGTGTGTGTGTGTTGTGCTGGGGATGGAACTCAGGGACATTCTACCTCCACACTACACTCCCAGTCCTTTTTATTTTTTATTTTTGAAACAGGGTCTCACTAAGTTGCTGAGGGTCTCTCTAAGTTGCCCAGGCTGGCCTCAGACCTGTGGTCCTCCTGTCTCAGCCTCCCAAGTACTGAATTACAGACAGGCACCACTGAAGGGCCCTCAATGGTAAGGAGACCAGTCCCTGCTGGCAGCCTGGTTTTATTTGCCTGTTTAAAGTCTCCATCCCATCCCCCACACTGAGTGCCTAATTAGCTGGACGCTGTAAGTAGCTGTCACTCTCTAGTTATGTCTTTATATGCCCGATTAACTTTATGACGACTGCTCGGGGCCAGGAAGCATCTGCCAGCAGGCTAGCACTTAGAGGGCGCTGTGGGTTACTAAGGCCAGTCAGCGGGCACCTTTAAACACTAGCACTTAGTATGCGGGGAATGTGATGCAGACATTAGACAGGGCTCTGTTCTCCCTGGAGGCCTAGGGAGGATCTGTTCCCACAGATCTTCAGCTTCTAGAAGCTGTCTGCATCCCTTGGCTCCTGGCTTCCCCCTCCACCTGTGGTGTGGCATCTTCTAGTTCGTGACTCAGACCCTCCTGCCCCCCTCTTAGAGGCACCCTTGGGCTGGGCGTGGTGGCGCACGCTTGTAATCCCAGTACTTTGGGAGGCGGAGACCGGAGGATCCGGGTTCGCGGCCAGCCTCAGCTCTCTCTCTCTCCCTGTCTGTCTGTCTGTCTGTCTGTCTCTCCCCCTGCGTCTCTCTCTCTCTACTTAGTGAGGCCCTCCGCAACTTCATGAGACCCAGTTTCAAAATAAAGTATAAAAAATAGTGCCGGGGGTGTAGCGCGGAGGTAGAACACCCCTGCGTTCAATCCCCGGTACCGCAAAAAAAAAAAAAAAAAAAAGCACCCTTGGGATGGCGTTAGACCCGTCCGGATGGTCCAGGTTAATCTCACCATCTCGGGATTCTTAGTCACATCTGCAAAGTCCCTTTTGCCCCGGAAGGTGACACATGTTTGAGCTCCAGGGATGCAGGTGTGGATATCACAGGGGTCACTGTTCTTCCTACCACACCCACACTCCGGCCCCATAAGCCAGCCAGGTTCTGTTTCCCCCTGACCCAGGTCCCAGTCTGAGCTCAGGGCTCCTCTCCAGAGTGAAGTGAAACCCCTCCTGCCTGGCTGCGGGCGAGCCAAGCCACCTTTGCATTCTGTGAGCTTCGATCACCCTCTCCAGGTGTTCACGCCCAACCAAGCAGGCGTTGGCTCTGCACACGGACACCACACACCCACACACCTGCACACACACACTCGCAGAAGCTCCAAATAGGTCGGGGTGCAAACTGCATAGAGCCTGCCTGGCTCCCTATCTTGAGTATTGCCCCTTCCTAGCTCTGTGATGCCAGGAAAATTACTGAACCTTTTCTTTTTCTTCCTTCCCTCCCTCTCTCCCTCCCTCCCTCCCTTCCTTCTTTCCTTCCTTCTGTACTGAAGATTGAACCCAGGGGCATTCTATCTCCAAGCTACACCCCTCAGCCCTTTTTATTTTATTTTATTTTATTTTATTTTATTTTATTTTATTTTCATTACTGGGAATTGCACCCAGGGGCATTCTACCTCCGAGCTACACCCCCAGCCCTATTTTTTATTCTTTTTTATTTTTTGAAACAGGGTCTCACTAAGTTGTGGAGGGCCTCATTAAGTAGGTGAGGCTGGCTGCGAACCTGCAATCCTCTTGTCTCAGCCTCCCAAATACTGAGACTACAAGTGTGAGCCACCACACCTGGCTCCTTTTTATTTTTATTTGGAAACAGGGTCCCGCTAAGTTGCTGAGGAACCTCTCCAAGTTGCCGAGCTTGACCTCAAACCTGCAATCCTCCTGTCTCGGCCTCCTAAGTACTGGGATTACAGGTGTGCCCCACCACACCCGGCACTGAACCTTTTCTGAGCCTCTGTTTCTTCATCTGTAAATTAGGGAAAACAAAGTCCTTACCTCCTAGGATTGTTGCAAAGATAAAATAAGAGAGTGTTTGTAAAATGTCTGGAACATGGTAACCGCTCAATGATGGTTGCTGCTAATTATTTCTTCTGGAAATTTATGGCTTCTATAATTCCCTGTCCTCATTTTTCTATGTAACCAGGGTGCTATAATCTGCCTATAAAATCCATCTTTCTAAAGCTTATCAAGGGGCTGCCGCAACTAGAAATTTATAGGACTCATGTCCATTTCTAAACACACACACACACACACACACACACACACACACACAAACAGCATGTGTACACATGTACAAACACATATGCCCCCAGGCACATCTGTGGAGGCACACATCAGGTGCACACACAGATGCACACATGCACAATCCTAATGCACATGCAAGAGCATGCCCTCACACACATGTGTAGACACACACGGTGCTCACTGACAGCCCAGCCCCGATCCACATCCTTCTGCAGACAAGCTCCTGAGGCAAGTGATTGGCCAGTGCTAGGTACGCTCAGACCCCTCCGAAAGCCCAGACTGGCCTCAGAAACCTTCGGGCCACCGCGCTGGAGCTCACTAGCCAGCATTCTGCAGCGTCTTGATGAATGTCGAGGAGAAGACGGACGGGGTAAGCCAGCTTAGCATGGCGTGGCACAGAGCCTGGAGAGACGCCCTCCTAATCCAGCTGTCATGAGTCTACGTGCTGATCCTGAATCACTGGCTACAAGTGAGGTTCCACCAACTGAGGGGACGGAACCAGAGGAGATGCCTCTGTGTGTGTGTGTGTTTGTGTGTGTGTGTGTGTGTGTGTGTGTGTGTGTGTGTGTGCACGCGCGCGCAGTGCTGGGGATTGAACCCAGAGGCACTCTGCCTCCAAGCTACACCCCAGCCCTATTTCATCTCTTTTCATTTTGAAACAGGGTCTTGCTAAAATTGCTGAGGCTGGCCTTGAACCTGCCATCCTGCTGTCTTAGCCTCCCAAGGACTGGGATTACAGGCGTGTTTCACCAAGCCTGGTAGCAGCTGCTTTTAAGCGCAGCAGTTAGCCACGATTTCACAATGATTCATAAAAATGCGGCAGCGGGGGAGAGGGGGTGCCGCGCCATCTCCATCTTTGTCTCTGGGCCTCTCTCTCTCACTCACACACATGCCCTCAATTCCAGAATCGTGCCGTCTGCTCCTCCCTTCACCTAATTGCAGAGCTGGGGGACATCGCCACTGGGGTCATTAAACTTGGCCCTTTCTGAGGTCAAGATCGGACCATCTGCTGTGGCTGGAGGCCGGCCTGAGGCTCTAACGCAGGCCCTCTAGGGAGCCTGACCTTAGATGACTGAGCCGCTCCAAGTGAAGCCGTGTAGCTGGCATGTGCTGCGCATGCGTGTCAGACTCATTCATCCCCACCTGGGGAGCCACAGAGCCCCATCTCTCCCTTGACGGATTGGTGAATGGGGCACCTGCCTCAGCATTTTGGGGAGGGGATCACCGGCTCGTGGAGTGAGAGAGCCAAGAGAGAAAGACAAAAAGGGCTCAGGGCGGCTGGGGTAGTCAATGCCAACCAAGGGCTGTGTCAGAGCTATTGTATGTGAGTGCTTACTGAGCCCAGTACTGTGCTAAGTACTCCACATTCAGGTTTTCCTTAAGCCATTAGCAACCTATGAGATCAGTTCTATTATTTATTCCCACTTTACAGATGGGGAAACCGAGGCACGCAGAAGGAAGTCACTTGTCCAAGTGCACCCGCAGCCTGTGAGTGACAGAGAAGGGTCTGGAAGCAGGAAGAATTTGGTTCACTCAGTGCTTATGCTGGGGCTCTGTCTAACCTTCTGTTTGCCCTGTCATGGAAAATAGAGCTGAAAAAATTGGGGCCAGACGTGGTGGTGCACGCCTGTGACCCCAGGACTTGGGAGGCTGAGTCAGGAGAATTGCAGGTTGGAGGCCAGCCTCAGCAACATAGGAAGACTCTCAGCAACCTAGCAAGAGCCTGTTTCAAAATAAAAAGGCTGAGGGTGTAGCTCAGAGGTAGAATGCCCCTGGTACAAGCCCCAGCACCCCCCAAGAGAATGAGGTGCTGAGGCCTGCAGGGGACAAGGGTCACTGTGGTGGGGAGGAAGGTAAAATGCCCTGGGTTCAATCCCCAGTACAAAAAAAAAAAAAGACATTCAGGAAACTTCCAGTTTCATTTTGTATAAACAAATTCCATAAAGCACTAAGGTTGGGTGGATATTGAAAAGCACTGGTCTAATCCCTGGGGAAACTGAGGTAGAACTCAGTAGTCCTCAGCACTTGGGAGTTCAGAGTCCCTCCAAACCCGATGATGCACTAGAAACAGCTAGGCAGTGGGGGACGGAGGACCCCGGGAGACACAGGGTTAATAAAATTGAGAACAGGGAGACAAGAGTCAGACTGCCCTTGAGTAATGTGGTGGGTGCTGTTTCTCACACTGCTGGGTGACATTGACCAGAGACTGGCCCTGTGTGGGGTGGCTGTGTGCTGTCCCAAGACCCCCAGGTGCAGCCAGACCCATGGGACACTAGATGCGCCCCAGCAAGGAGGAGAAGGAGGGGATGGGGTGACAGCAGAAGGGAGGGAGCCGAGAGGGAAAATTGGCCAATCACAAGGGAAAAAATGGGGAGTCACAAAAGAGAATAAAAAGTCAGGTGGTGGTGTACATCTGTAATCCCAGTACTTGAGAGGCTGAGACAGGAGGCTCACAGGTTCAAGGCCAGCCTCAGCAGTTTAACAAGGCTCTCAGCAACTTAGCGAGACCCTGTCTCAAAACAAAAATAAAAAGGGCTGGGGGTGTAGCTCGGAGAAAAAACATCCCAGGGTTCAATCCAATCCCCAGTACCCTCCCACACACACATACAAATAGGATATAAGCCCCTAGCCCGGTAGCTAGCTGTGGCTACTGGCTCAGGAGCCATCCCCTGTATGTGGGAGCTATTCTGTCTTGCTCGCCTCTGTGTTTCCTTGGCTTAAATTAAACATCCACACTTGTACACTCGCCCTTCTGCTTGTCCATGACTTCATTCCTTGACTTCTTGAAACAAAGGATCCGATAAGAAAAAGATTTTGGTTACAATGACATCTGTGAATACGTCTTCTGAAAAAAAAATGGCACATGGTCTGACCATGGTGGCCCACGTCTGTAATCTCAATACTTGGGAGGCTGAGACAGGAGGATCGCAGGCTAGAGGACAGCTTTAGCAAGTAGCGAGACCCTCAGCAACCCAGCGAGACCCTGTTTCAACCCAAAAAACAAAGAGGGCTGGGGGTGTAGCTCGGAGGTAGAATGCCCCTGGGTTCAATCCCCAGCACCACACACACAGAAGCACACATGGACACGTGCACAGATGCGTCTATAATCCTGGGATGCCCCCAAATCTCTGATTCCCATCCACAGAGCGTCTAGAACTCCAGGTTAAAAGCGGGGAGTCCTCCTTTAGCAAGAGGAAAGTAGGACTCGGTATACAGCGTACTTGACAAGCCACAGGGAAGGTGCCCGCCAAAGGAGATGCCACAAGTCCCAGGCATCATTACTTACTTCTCCCTCTATTGGTGTTCTGGAAGAATCTTGAGCCAAAATGGTGGGGGCTGGTGGCGCCCGGGTGGGGAGGGGACAGGACTGTCAACAACAGGTCTCTCCATGTCTCTCCGACTTCCTCCTCCATCACAGCGTCTGGACGCCAAGGTTAATGACAACTCCTAATTACTTTTTGGGGCCCATCTGTTTAGGGAAGCTGACCTCGAATAGAAGCCACCAGCTGCCGGTCCCTTCGCAGGCGGGATCTGAGCAAATGCTGTGAGAGGCTCCGGGTAGGAAGAAATACATGGACACAGAGGCCCTCCTGCTAGACGCAGAGACACCCCGAAATGGCGGGTGTGCGTGTGTGCAGACAAATTCTCTAGGCAAATGTTTAATTCCAGGGTTAATACATGTTTTTTGTAGTGGTACTGAGGATTGAACCCAAGGGCATTCTACCTCTAATCTACACCCCAAGACCCATTTTATTTTTTATTTTAAAACGGGGTCTCACTAAGTTGCTGAGAGTATTACTGTGTTGCTGAGGCTGTCCTTGAACCTGCGATCCTCCTGTCTCAGCCTCCCAAGTACTGGGATTATAGGTGTCCACCACCATGCCCAGCTGGCAGGCTTAATACATTCTAAAAGCCCCATAGATAACTGATATCTGTCTGTCTGACTTTCTTTCTCTCTTTTGTGGTACTGGGGATCGAACTCAGGGACATTCTACCTCTGAGCTATACCCCCAGCCCTTTTTAGTTTTTGTTTGGAAACAGGGTCTCACTAGGTTGCTGAGAGTCTCACTATGTTGCTGAAGCTGGCCTTGAACTTGTGATCCTCCTGTCTCAGCCTCCCAGGAACCAGGATTACAGGTGTAATTATAGGCTATATAATTACAGGTAGATTATAGGCTACCACGCCCGGCCTATGTGTGTCTTTCAAACTCACCACGGGCCCTTTGGGGCTCAGGAGAAGCCCTCACCAGCCATATTTGCATACCTCATACCTCTGGCCACAGCTGATTGGATGAGGGGTGGGTCCTGAAGGTGAACTGGGCCAATCAGAGATCTTTCCCTGTGAATTTGGAATTAGAGCTAGGAAGAGCTATAAAAAATATAGCATGGCTATATTTTCTAATATAGGGGATGAGAATCAGACTTTTCAGGAGGCTAGACTGTGTTCCTGTACTTGGATCCCTGAGATATCTCTGGATCCTATTAAATTCCTGTTTTTGCATAATGTGATAGAGTCTCCAAAGATGGGTGGGGGTATAATTCAGAGGTAGAATGCCCCTGGGTTCAACCTCCAGTACAAGAAGAAAGAGAAAGAGAGAAAGAAAGAAAGAAAGAAAGAAAGAAAGAAAGAAAGAAAGAAAGAAAGAAAGGAAGGAAGGAAGGAAGGAAGGAAGGAAGGAAGGAAGGGAGAGAGAGAGGAAGGAAGGAAGGAAGGGGAAAAAGGAGGGGAGGAGGAAGAAAAGGAGGGGGAGGAAGGAAGGAATGGAGGAAGGAAGGGAGGGAGGAGAGAAAGGTTGAAGAGGAGGAAGAGAAGGAGGGGGGAAAGAAAGAAGGAAGGGAGGGAGGGAGGGAGGGAGGGAGGGAGGCTGTTATAGCAGGCATGCAGGATAAACCCTGAGATCCCACTGAGTTCTTGAATAAGGAATTTGGGGGCAAAATAAGACCATTTAATGAGTCTCTCCCCGCCATACTCTCCCCCTCCTGGGACACTGAAGAGTGCAGAACTGGGCTGAGGCCTTCTCCCCGGGAACTGTCCAGCCACAGGAGCCTGGGGGCAGCTCAGGCAGCGCTGGAGGAGGTCCGGTAGTAAGAACTGGAAGGAATCATGGGGCCAGCACAGAAGAGGGGGTCCAACCTCCAGCTCCCCAGATTCTCCTCCAAACTTGACCTCTTAAAATTGCAGATTCTGTAGGGTCTAGGAATTTGGGGTGGGCCCAAGGGAAGAAATCTCATAGAGTTAAGAGCATAGTTCTGAGAGTCAAGGAGACAGGGAGGTGTACCCTGCTTCTCTGTGACTTTGGGCAAGTAACCTAAGCTTTCTAAGCCTCAGTTTCCTCCCCGGCAAAGTAGGGGTGATAAGGCCGGGCATGGTAGCTCATGCCTGTAGTCCCAGTACTTGAGAGGCTGAGACAGGAGGATCGCGGGTTGGAGGCCAGCCTCAGCCATTTAGTGAGGTTCTCAGCAGCTTAGCAAGACCCTGTTTCCAAATAAAAAATAAAATAGGGCTGGAGGTGTAGCTTGGAGGTAGAATGCCCCTGGGTTCAATCTTCAGCGCCACAAAAAAGCAAAAAAAAAAGAAAAATGGGGGTCGTAATAGCACCTACTTGATAGGGTTGAGGAGCAGTTAATGAATTCGCTCACATGAAATTTTAAAATTATAGCGCTCGGCATACAGTAGGTGCTCAATAAGTGGTACCCATTATCATGATTGATTCTCATGTTCATTAACAATGATTTCATACCCCTTCCAGATGGCTTTCTCTTAGGTAATAGAAAATAAAATTCAGCATTGTAGCCCAGGGCTCTGGACCCACAGGGGACACAGACATCTGCAATTTCCCCATAGTTAGAGAGAGCACGTTTGCTCTGAGAGGCCCAGGCAACGACACGGGGTGGAGTCCCCCACCAGACTCCCCCAAACACTGTCAAGTCTGACAGGTGGGATCCCGAGAATCACACGGACTCATGTGCTGAGTGGGGAAACTGAGACCCCAAAGTCTTGTTAGCTAAGAGGCCCAGGTTCCCTAGTGGAAGCTCTGGATGACACCCCCACTTCAGTCGTGCCCCATGTCTGATGTTTCCCTTGGCTTTTATCTGACTCCGCTCCGATCCCCTCCAGGGAAGACAGCGTGGATCGGAAATGAGGGCAGGTTGGAGCTTAGAAGACACAAATAGCATCGGGTTTGCCTCTGGCGATGCTGCCAGCCAGGGCTGGCTTCTGGAAGGGTTCAGAGAGACAGCCCAACTAGGATCTTCCGGGACTGCCCTCCCTGCTCTGGGGAGCCAGGCAGAAAACACGCTCTCAGCAAAGGTACATCCTGTCCGCGAGGATTTGGCCAAGCTTCCCCGGAGGCCTGTGAATCTCCTTCAGGGGAAGCCGGGGGCTGCTGGAAATCCAGGACTTGCCAAACTGGAGTCTCTGGGCACAAATATACATTGTAGGCTCCAGTGAGCGTCAAAAACGAGCCTCTTTTTTTGAAACTCATGGGTAAATAGTTGTCATTATTTATTGAACATGTGGTCTGTGCAAAGCAGCACAATATTCCTTTGCATGTTAATTTGGTATTCATCAAGAAGTATGTGCTGGCTGGACATGCTGGTGCAGGCCTGTAATCCTAGTACTTGGGAGGCTGAGACAGGAGAATCGCAGGTTTGAGGCCAGCCTCAGCAAAGGTCTCAGTAGCTTAGTGAGACCCTGTTTCAAAATAAAAAATAAAATAGGGCTGGGGTTGTAGCTCAGAGGTAGAATGCCCCTGGAATCCACCCCCAGTACCACAAAAAAATAAAATAAATTTAAAAAATAAAAACTAAGGCTGGGAGTGTAGCTCAGAGGTAGAGCACCTCTGGGTTCAATCCCCAGTACCAAAAAAAAAAAAAAAAAGAAGAAAGATAAAAAAGTCAGGCTGGGGAGGACAAGGCAGGGACCCCAGCTGCTGTGTTCTAGAATGTTCGCATTGGGATCTATTCAGTCCACAGGGATCCTCTGAACTTCACCCACAGAGGCAGCTCCCCATCCATATTTGGAGCGCTGGCCTGGTACCCCTGTCTGCAGCTGATTGGACGAGGGACAACACCTGACAAAGGCCAACCAATCAGAGTACTTTCCCTGGGAATTTGGACCCAGGACAAGATTCTAAACTCCCCAGCAGCTTCACCACAGGTGATATGGAAAGAAATTGGGGGGCAGCATCATTTGCTATGCCCATTCATTCACTCAACAAATATTTTGCTGCGCACCTACTACGCATCAGGCTGTAACCTCAGCCGATATAACAGCCCCCAATCCCTACTTTCAGGACTCTTCTATCAGATCCATGGGGCGTGGCATGCGATAGTCAGACTAAATATGTAGAGTGTGAAGCCAAGTGTTAGCTGCACCTACCCTTAACATCCAAGGCCTTCCTTCTGCGAGCTGATGGGCCCATTGTTATGTGGTGCATGCACGCACGCGCCCGTGCGTGCGCACACATACACACACACACACACACACACACACACACACACACCTCTGTCCTGGAGAACATCCACTCCTGAAATATCTTTTTAAAAGCCAAATGAAGCTTGTAATGATTACGAATGGGATTACAAATGAAGCTTGTAATCCCAGTACTTTGGGAGGCGGAGACCTGAGGATCCAGGTTCGCGACTAGCCTCAGAGCTCTCTCTCTCTCTCTCTCTCTCTCTCTCTCTCTTTCT
>PVJS01028003.1:0-12439 GCA_004027185.1 Glis glis
ACCTGGGGCCCCTGCTAGGATGTTCTGGTGTGAGGTAAGGAGGAAAGGGGTTGCTCAAGTCAGTGAGAGAGGTCACAAAAAAATAATAAAATACAATAGGACCTTGTGATGATGGGCAGGTAGGGGGCAGTGAATGGTTCTCAGCAGCAACAGCAGCATCACCTAGAAACTTCTTTTTTCATTTTTATGGGTGCATTGTAATCATACATCATGATGAAGCTCAGAGCAATAGAGACATATACGCACACAGCATTTGGTGAACTTCCCCTGGCTCCTCCCCACTCCCTCCCCTTCCCTGTATATGATATTGAGATTGGCATTGATAATTTTGTATATGTACATCATGTCAACTGAAGGGTTTCCTTCATGAGATCTTCTCCCTCCCCTAGAGCCCCTGCATCACTCCACTAGGGTAGAAACTTCTTAGATACACAAACCCTTCTGTCATGCCCCAGGCCTAGTGAATCAGAATCCATGGTACAATCAAAGTGGTTTGAACACACTCAGGTTGCAAGCCCTCAGTCTACAGAAAGAAGGAGAAAGTATCTGAGGGTTTGACTGAGGTGGTCAGGATCGTGATGTACTGAGAAGCAGATGAGGAGGAGAGACCCGGAGGACCAGGGAGAATTTGACTGGAGCCAGGATGAGTCTGAGGTGTGTTTCTAGGACACAGCTCCAGGACAGGGGCCAGGCCCACAGGTAAACAGCTGGGGAACACATGGACCATGCAGAGCTGACGGTTTGAGAAAAGACTGTTTCCTTAGGAAGAGAAGGCTGCAAGATGAGGTCCCGACACTGGCGGCACTGTTAAGGGAGGAAGGCTACCAGGTAAGGAAGAAGAGAAGAGGTAGGAAGAAGAGTGGCAGAGAGAAGGAAATGAAGAGACAAAGACAACGGGTTTGCAGGCTCGTGCCTGATTATTTCAAAATGATGTCATTTGTTTATTTTGTAGAGCAGTTTCAGGTTCATAGCAAAACTGAGAGGAGCGTGTGGAGATTTCCCATGTCCCTTTCCCCACGTGTGCAACCGCCCTCGCTTTCAACACCCTGCAGCAGAGCGGTGGGTATGTTTGTTACGAGGCATGAGCCTACACGGAAGTGTTGCTAGCACACAATGCCCATCATTTACTCTGGGGTCACTCGATGTCGTCCGTTCTGTGGGTTTGCACAAATGGCACAATGCACATATCCACTGTCATAGCATCATACAGAGCACATTCACTGCCCTACAACTGGGCTTCTCCTATGCGTCCCTCCTTGTTATCTCCTGGCAACCACTTTTTTTTAACTGATTTTGTTTGTTTCGTTTTGTATTTTGCTAGTAGAGGACAGTTAGAGGCTCTGAGGGTTTCCAGATCTGGTCTGTACAACCACATGATCATACGTCATCTCCCAGCTGGAATGTGACCAGCTTTAAGGCAACAGTCGTGCTAGGGACTTCGGTACCTGGTATACTGCAGTGAAGGAGGGACATAGAGAGCAACCAGGAGGGGTTGGCGGATCCTATACTTAAAAAGTATTTCAAATGAAGCAAATGTTACCCTCATTTGGATGAAATCAGATGATGACAATGGTAACTTTAAGATACTCTCACTAACATGACACCCATGGGTGATAATTCACGCCTTTTGACATAATATTCCTCAAGGGTCAAGTACTTTTATTTTTATCTTGGTAAAATATGACAAACAGTTTCTCTAAACAGCTGGAAATACAAAGATAGGCCTCCAAAGATATTTTTCCCCTAATTTATTGTCAGTTACTCCAGCTCATTACTAAGCAGCCAGATGACCTCACCCTGGCTCTGCTGTCCAGCTCTGGGGAGGAGATGGGATTTGCCAGACTGGGGGAAGGGTGCAATTTCACATTTACATGAAGAGGCACGTTCAGAAAATAGCTCACTGACACAGCACAGAAAGTGTGCCGTGAATAAAGTTTCTGCAGTCTCCAATGAGTGGGAAATAATTTGTAAATTATTTGTAATAATAATTGGGACATAATTATCATTACAAATAATAATTATTTGGGCAATAATTTGTAAAGTTATTAAAGACTTGATTTGGGGCACGCAAGAACTTAAGGATCCTGAGAGAATTTCAGGACATTCTATTAAACTATATACACAGTGTCCATGCAGTACGGAATGTGCATTTCCTGGACAAATGATGTTTTTGATCAGAGGCAGCAAGAGACTCCGGCTCAGCAATACTACACCGCTTCCCTGCAAACCCATCAGCTCCAAGGTGACATTACCCTCGTGTTTGCAAATGGCTCCCAGATCGACGCAGTCTCTCTGCTTCCTGCATCACCCACACACTGTACTCCGTTTCTTTCTCCTTACAGGCTTAATAAAATGGTGGACACTTTCCATTTCCTCTTACCCAACCCCTCAAAAAGAAAAAAACACACACACACAACCACATGCTCCTAATAAAACAGGAATTGCATTTTGAAATAATTTTCTATTCCTCTCATCTTATGTCCCCAACTTGGTGTGATCCAGAATCCTGGTGCCTCCCTACTTTTTTCTTTACTAACAGCTTTATTGAGAGATAAGTCACATACCGCAAAGTTCACATTTCAAGTGTGCAATTCAGGGCTTTTTATCTATTCATCAGTTGACAGACATTTGGGTAGTCTCCACTTTTTGGCTATTATGTTGCTCTGAACAATTGTGTACGAGTAAGTGTGTGGACATATGTTTTCAATTCTTTGAGGTGTAGATCTAGTTTCTGAATTATTGAGTTATATGCTAACTCTATTTTTAACTTTTTGAGGAATTACTGAAATGTTTTCCAAAGTGGCTGTGTCATTTTGCCTTTCTACCAGCTATGCATGAGAGTTCCGCCTTTTCCACATCCTTGCCAACACTCGTTATCTTTTATTATTATTATTTATTATTATTATTATTATTATTACAGCCATCCTATGGGGTGAAATGATATCTAATTGTGGTTTTGATTTCCATTTCCCAATGGCTAATAATGTTGACCATCAGATTTTCATGTGCTTGTCAGCCAGTTGTACATCTTTCTTGGAGAAAGTCTATTCAAGTCTTTAGCCTATTTCGACATGGGAATATTGGCTTGGTATGCTGTCGACTCTATCCCCTTCTGAGATAGATATTTGACTTGCATTTTCTCCCAAATGTGGGTTGTGCAGAGCTTTGATGTCTGCCAAGGACGAGAGCCTTGGGGCTTCTCAGGAATTGAAATGTTAGGGCTTTTCGAAGCCACCTATGGACCGTTTATTCCCCAACTTTTTCTTTTAAGATTTTTCATCAACCTCTTTTAAACTCCAACTGTAATGCCACCTCTGGTAGCTGCTGTGGCAAACAACTACTGCTCATTGTTTCCCACAAATGTCCAGTTGTCACAGCGTGAGTGCTGCTTCAGTTCAAATAAGTATATCCCAAGACTAGAGCTTCTCAGTGCGCTAAAACACACAGGTCAAGCGGTGACAATTCTTGGGCGAGCTCTGACTGTATTTCCCTTTCCAATGACTGCGAGGTCGTGGTTTTCCAGCCACCACAGTCATTAGGCCAAGGTATCAGGCCACAAAACTCACTGCTCCTACTGAGATTTGGTTCAGCTGCCTTTCTTAAATAAATACTACTTGGATTGTTATAAGCGTTTTGTTAATTTCTTTTTTAATATCAATATATTTTTCTTTATTGTAAAAATTTTAATTCTTTTATTGGTGCATGGTAATTATACATCATAGTGAGGGTCAAAGTGATACAAACATATATGGACACAGCACTAGGTGTGATTCCCACTCTGCCCCACCCCCACCTCCCCATACATGTTAGTGAAATTGGTAATGATACCTTTATATATGGACATAACATTATTTGAACCTGTTTCCTTCATCGATTCTCCTTTTTATCAATAAATGAGATACTATCAAATTAAAAAGCTTGTGCACAGCAAAGGAAACAAGCAAGAGTCTGAAGAGAGAGCCTACAGAATGGGAGAAAATCTTTGCCAGCTACTCCTCTGATAGAGGACTAATATCTAGAATATATAAAGGGCTTGAAAAAGACACTAAGAAAAAATAACCCAATCAAAAATGGGTAATTGAATAGACACTTCTCAAAAGAAGAAGCACAATGGCCAATACACATATGAAGAAATGTTCAACATCATTAGCTACCAGGGAGATGCAAGTCAAAACTACACGGATTTCATCTAACCCCAATTAGAAAGGCAATCATCAAGAATACAGACAGTAATAAATGCTGGCGAGGATATGGGGAAATAGAAACCCTTATATACTGTTGGTGGGAATGTAAATTAGTACAGCCTTTAATTTCTTTAAAAAAAAAAGTTAGTTTTGAGCCGGGCGTGGTGGCGCACACTTGTAATCCCAGTACTTGGGAGGCTGAGACAGGAGGATCACAGGTTCGCGGCCAGCCTCAGCTACTTAGTGAGGCCCTCCACAACTTCGTGAGAACCTGTTTCCAAATAAAGAATAAAAAATCGGGCTGGAGGTATAGCTCAGAGGTAGAATGCCCCTGGGTTCCATCCCCAGTACCACACACACACAAAAAGTTAATTTTGACAACTTTTGCCAGTGTCCTCTTAGCTTTGGGAAGTGGGGTTTTCTAAAGTCATTGCTCCACCATTCCAGAAGTGCCCCCCACGTCCCCCTACCTTTGCAGAAATCCCTGCAATCTAGCTGGACATTGCTCTGAGACTCTCACTGCCTAGACTAGAGCGAGTGTAGGCACTGCGGTACACGAAGACTCCCCAAGGACTCACCATGGAATCAGAAACAGGTGTTTGGGGATTTTAATTGGTATTATATGAATTCACACAGATTGTGGAGCAGGCAAGCATGATGGTGATTCTTGTTTAATTACTTCTTTCTTCCACCTCTCCATTCGAGACAAAGAATATGCTTCTGAAAGCTTTTATTTATTTAACTTGCTATCATTAATAACATTTATCAATTTACAGTATTTCTATGTTTTCATCAATTTTGTTTTATTGATAATTGTCATACAGCTCAATCAAAAATTCAATTTGTTAGCAGGGTGATACAAGATTTTTCCACATAAAAATATAGAAAATTCTTTAGGGAAAGTGAAATGAATGAATTTGAGGAGAAAAGGGAATGGTATAAAATTTCCAACTGTTAAGGAAGAGCTTGTTTGTTATTTTTAAAATAGATGATGGTGGTTGTCAAATAACTGATGTTTGGATTCCTTTGGGAAACCTTATAATTGGTAAAGTTTTATTTTTTTTAAGCTTTTGTTTTTGTACTAGAGATTGAACCCAGGGGTGTCCTACCTCCAAGCTATACCCCTAGAACTTTTTATTTTTTATTTTGCAAAAGGGTCTCACTAAATTGCTGAGGACCTTGCTAAGTTGCTGAGGCTGGCCTCCAACCTGTGATTCACCTGCCTCAGTCTCCCAAGTACTGGGATTACAGGCACGCACCACTATGCCCATCTTATTTTTAAACATGAACACTTACAATAGGCTAGAAATTAAATCTTTGGCAACCATTAAAATGTGTGACCAAACATTAGAGCAATTAAAAAATATAATGAGAAACTAGTATTTCATAATTCTTAGAGGGGAAAGTGGAGAAAAAGGTTGGGAGAATGCCAGCCTGAGCTGTCTTCTACTTCTGCCTCCCCTCTCTTAATGCTCAAAGTCCACCATAAAATAATTCCCCCTCCCCTTCTTGAAAAATCCTAGGGACGGACTGTAAATATGGAGTTGGAGAAGAGTGTGAGACAGAAATCAACGTGACTTGATTAGCAAAAATTGGAGAGGAATAGAGGCCACATCCTGAGGGCCTGGGAGGAAAACTGTAATTAGGTGGATAATCAGACGCAAGGACCTAGGCTATCCTTCAAGCCACAGTCAATGCTCTGGGGACACAGGGCTTTCCCCCACCTCAGGCAGGAGAATCTCAGGGCGAGGAAAAGACCCAAAAGGCCAAGGGTGGGTGTCACTAGCGTACAAGAATGTGGGTGATTATTTTATTTCTTTCCCATGATTTTCTAATTTTTGTAAAATAGACTAGTATCACTTATGAACATTTTACTACATACAAAGGAAAGCCAAGAGAGGCTGAACACAAGCAGGCTTTCCCTGGAGTCCGAGCTCCTGCACTGCTGATAATTCAGACTGGCCGAGGAGCTCTGGGGGCCTTCTCTGGTCACTTTCTTCTTTTCTAATTCTCCCAGAATCTTTCTTTCAAAGTCTCATTAGCCTTTTCATTTTAGATTAGCTGAAAATTTGGGAGCCCTTATTCTGGCACATGTCTCTGGATGGAGGGGTGTTTGGACCTTGAGATTCTGGTCCTGTCGCTGCCTCTTCCATTCCTTTGTGCTTCAAGATCTCCCAGGCTTGGGACCATCAGCCTGGACAAGACTGGTGCTCCAATGTTGTGGTGGAGGCATAGAGCAAGGGGCCTTAAGCAGGACTTCTAGAGACTCACAAACTGGCCAAGAATGGAATGAATATATACAGATATATATTCATATATATATGGAATGGAAAATTATGATATCAGGTCATAGAGGAAGGGGGATCCAAGCTGTGTAAGTCATCCTATATAACTTGGCTTCAGTGAGAGCCATTGAAGGCTATAAACAGGAGATCTTATTTTCATGAGATCACTCTGGCTGCTGGGTCAAGAGAGAGAAATAATGAAAACGAAGACATCAGTCAGGAGCCTTTCGCACTGTTCAGAGATAAAGCTGCCTCGGTGGCAGCTGGTAGTGGAGGTGCTGAGAGGGTCACAGTTTAGATCTATCCTGAAGGTGGAGCCGACAGGACTTGGTGATGATTTGATGTGGGCAGATAGAAAGACAGGAGTGGAGGATGACTCTTAAGATTTTGAGCCAAGCAATAGAAAAACTGAAATGTCCATTTAGTAAGAGGGGGAAGACTGTAGGAAGAACAGGTTTATGTTGGGAGGAAGAGATCAGAGGTTTAGCTTTAGCTGAGTCAAATTCCCGTCAACTCAAAAATAGATCACAGACCCAACTAAATGTAAGAGCAAAAACAATAAACCTTCTAGAAGAAAGCATAGGAAAAAATTTTCATGATCTTGGGTTGGGCAAAGAATTTTTAAATACAACCCAAAAGCATAATTAAAAAATAACGAATTTGAGTTCAACAAAATTAAAAATATTCGTACTTCAAGCACACCATTGAGAAAATGAAAAGACAGAGTTGGGCGTGGGCACGCTTGTAATCCTAGTACTTGGAAGGCTGAGACAGGAGAATCGCAGGTTTGAGGACAGCCTCAGCAAGTGGTGAGACTCTTATCAACCTAGCGAGACCCTGTTTCAAAATAAAAATAAAATATGGCTGGGAGTGTAGCTTGGAGGTAGAATGTCCCTGGGTTCAATCCCCAGTACCACACACACAAAAAAAGAAAATGAAAAGACAAGCCACTGACTTAGAGAAAATATTTGCAAATTATGTATCTGACCAAGTACTTGTATCTAGACTATATAAAGAACTCTTATGGCTCTATAGTAAGACAAACAAAAAATTTAAATAGAAATAATTTTATTAAGAAGATATACAGAGGCCTAATAACAATATGAAAAAAATACTTGAAATCATTAATCATTAGGGAAATGCAAGTGAAAAGCTCAATGAGATACCACTATATACTCACTATAAAGACTAGACAGTGCTTCCCCCTTATCTAGAGTTTCAGTTACTTGTGGCTAACCACAGTCCAAAACTACTAAATGGAAAATGTAAGGAATAATCAGTCCATAACTTTTATTCATTCATTCATTCATTCATTCATTCATTCATTTTTGGTACTGGGGATTGAACCCAAGGGCACTCTACCTCCAAGCTACATCCCCCAGCCCTATTTTATTTTTATTTTTTGAAAAAGGGTCTCAAAGGGTTGATAAGAGTCTCACTACTTGCTGAGGCTGTCCTTGAACCTGCGATCCTCCTGTCTCAGCCTCCTCCCAAGTATTGGGATTACAGGTGTGCGCCACCACGCCCGGCTCGTAAGTTTTAAATTGCATGCTGTTCTGAGTAGTATGATAAAATCTCCTGCCATCCAGCTCCATCCTGCACAGGACATGACTCACCCCTTTGTCTAGTGTATCAGTGATAATATACACTATCAAACCACTAGTCACTTAGCACTTAGCCATATTGGTTATCAGATTGGCGCGGCAACACTGCGCTTGTGTTCAAGTGACCCTTATTTTACTAAATCATGGCCCCAAAATGGACAAGTAGTGAGGGCAGCCATTTGAACATGCCAGAGAGACTGTGAAGCGCTTCCTTTAAGAGGGCAAGTCAAAGCTGGGTGTGGTGGCACACGCTTGTAATCCCAGTACTTGGGAGGCTGAGACCAGAGGATCTGGGTTCGCAGCCAGCCTCAGCTACTCAGTGAGGCCTCTGCAACTTAGTGAGACCCTGTTTCAAACCCCTGTGTATAGGGGAAGCTCTATAATTAAAGACAGATAGTACCAAGTGTTGACAAGCATGGGGAGAAACTGGAATTCTCATACATGATTTGTGGGAAAGTGATAATACAGCCACTTTGCGAAACAGATTTCTTAAAAAATTAAACATAAATTCATGTGACCGAGAGATGCCAGTAGGCATCTTCCCAAGAGAAATTAAAACCCAAGTCCACACAAAGACACGTCGCTAGAGTTCATACAGACCCTGTTTACAGTAGCCTGAAAATCAACCTAATTCCAACGCCCATCAATAGGTGAGCAAACAAACAAAAGTGGTCTGGTCATAGATGAAATATAACTCAGAAATAAAACAGAACTAAGCATGGATACATGCCACGTTTATAAAACTCAAAAAAACATTATGCTAAGTAAAAGAAGCCAGATGCAAATTGCTGCATAATAGATGATTCTATTTACATGGACTGTCAAGAAAAGTTATATTTTAGGGATAGAAAACAGATCAGTGTTTGTCTAGGGTTGGGAGTAGGATGGGAGATAAATAGGAACAAAGAAACTTTTGGGGTTATAAAAATGTTCTAAAACTTGATTGCGGTGATATTACAAGAGTCTATACATTTTTTAAAAAATCACCGAATTTTACACTTACAGTGGGTGAATTTTATGACATGCAGAGTTATTTCAATAAGAATATATATATATATTTCTGTGTGACATATATATGTACACGCACACATACACACACACACACACACACACACACACACACACACACACATTTGGGGGAGTGTACTGGGGATTGAATTCAGAGGTGTTCTAACTCTGAGCTACATCACCGGTCTGAATCTGTGATCCTCCTGTTTCAGCCTCCCAAGAACTGGGATTACAGGCATGCACCACCATGCCCAGTTTCCCCAGCCTTTTTTTTAAATTATTTTTTATTTTGAAATAGGGTCTCGCTAAATTGCTGAGGCTGGCCTGAAACCATGATCCTCCTGTCTCAGTCTCCCAAACACTGGAATTACAGGTGTGCAACACCATGCCTGGCCTCCCCAGCCCTTTTTTAAACTTATTTTTTATTTTGAAACAGGGTCTTGCTATATTGCTGAGGGTGGCCTCAAACCTGTGATCCTCCCATCTCAGTCTCCTAGGTACTAGAATTACAGGAGTGCGCCACCGTACCCTGCTCAGTAAGACTACTAAAAATACGAATTGTTCTATTAGATGTACAAAAGTGAAGGTTGCACAGGCAGTGCATACTTAGTCTGGGAGAGGTCTCTGCTGGAGATAAAAATTTGGGACTGGTCAGCATATAGAAAGAAATTAAAGTCTTGAGATGACAACAAGAATGAATGTTGATAAGGAAAAGAGGGCCCAGCCTCGAGTGTGGGCTGCTCCAACACTGAGTGGCTGGGATATGACTGATACTCCCCAAAGGTGACAGAGAGGTGCAGCCAGTGAGGTGGAAAGAAAACCAGGTGAGTGGAGCCTTGGGAGCTACATCCAAAAGCAGGAGGGAAAGATACCCAGGAGTAGCAGCACAACTCACAAGAACCAAACTATGGAACGAACAAGCCTAGGTGTCCATCAACAGATGAGTGGATTATGAAACTGATTACACATACATACATACATACATACATACATACATACATACAGTGGGATTTTACTCAGCCATAAAAAAAGAACAAAATTATGTCACATGGAAGAAAATGGATGGAACTAAACTGAGCGTGGTGGTGCACTCTTGTAATCCCAGTACTTGGAAGGCTGAGACCGGAGGATCGCAGGTTCGCGTCCGGCCAGCCTCAGCTACTTAGTGAGGCCTCCTCAACTTAGTGAGACCCTGTTTCAAAATGAAGAGTAAAAAATAGGGCCGGGGGTGGAGCTGGGAGATAGAAGCCCCTGGGTTCAATCCCCAGTACCGCAAAAAAAAAAAAAAAGGAAGGAAGAAAATGGATGGAACTAGAGAATATTATGCTAAGTGAGATTAACCAGACTCAGAAAGTGAAGGGTGCTATGTCTTCTCTCATATGTGGAAGCTAGAAAGAAAACAGGAAACAAAAGAGACTTCACATAAATGAAGAGACCAGTAGAATAGAGGAAGGGGATGTGGGGAGGGGAAAAAGGAGTCTTGATAAAAGAAACAGTTCAAGCAACCTTACCTACATTTGTGAAGCTGTCAATACCAGTTTCATTAGGAATGGAGAGAGGATGGAGGGGGCGGATCTGGAGGGAAATGTACCGAGTGTTGTGTGCATGTGTGTTTCTATCACACTAAATCTCAATATGATGTATAGTTACAATGCACCAATAAAAGCATATTAAAATAAAAAAAGCAGGAGGGAATGGTGAGCTCGCTTAGATCCTGCTGAAAGCTACCTGTGATGAGATCCAAGCATTGACTATTGAATTTAGCAAATGGGCAATTTACTGGTGACATTAGCAAGAACATTTTTGGTGGCTAGTAGGGATGTGTTAGATTGAAGTGTGTTCAAGAAAGGACTGGAGACAAAATTGGGAAAAGATGAGTCTGGAGAAATTTTTCTGTGAAGAAAGTTGTTAAAGGAACCCAAGGAAGTGTAGCTATGGCTAGAGTGGAAAGTGGGTTCATGCCTTTCCTTGTAACTAATAATTATAGGTAATATTTATTTATGTGTGTCTTAGTACTTTAAGGTAGTCCTCAAAGTACCACGTGAGATAGTACCTTAACTTAGTCCTCCAAATACCATGCGAGGTAGTACTTTAGCTTAGTCCTCCAAGTACCACTTGAGGTAGTACTTTAACTTAGTCCTCAGAGTATCACATGAGGTAGTACTTTAACTTAGTCCTCTGGTACCATGTGAGGTAGTACTTTAACTTAGTCCTCTGAGTACTGTGTGGGGGTATTATTTTAACTTAGTTCTCTGGGTAGCATGTGAAGTAGTACTTTAACTTAGTGTTCTGAGTACCGTGTGCGGTAGTAAGTGCGGCATTGTTGAACTATGGATGCGTCCTACGTTCCTCGTGTGCCTCCTCTCACTAGAATGTTCCTTCCACTCTCCAGCAGCTGGACTCGAAGGTCTCTCCCACCACCCAGGTCCCTCAGGCAGCTCTGCTGGGGGTCTCATTCTGTCCTTCATAACATTTGTTTCTTGATAACTTTTTAAAAGTATGCCTAAAATTAATTATCTATTTCATTTACATCACATTTTACTGGATTCTGAACTTTCTTTTCAACCAATACTGGGAAATTGGCTCTGAAATGAGACTTTAATCAGAGAAACTAGCATGAATAAATGGAAAGCAGATGTGAGTAATGAAGGAATTTATGTTCATAAGAAACTATTTAACTGATAGTGACTCCCTTCAGAGCTGGTGCAAGATGGAACTGTGGGGAACATGTACACTCTTAAGCTAGATGTTTATTTGACTTGGAGCTAGTACATGTTCAGTGAATGCTTTCTTTATTTTGAATGTCTTGACTATGTATATGTTTGATTGGCAAATTAGAAGCCACAGCTTTGACTGCGTGGATTTGAGCTGCTGCTCGTCGGGGGGTGGCGCCTCTGGTGCAGAGTGGAAGGCTGTGTAGTCAGGGACACTGGACTCTGAGTTCCCAAATGCAGGCCGACCGTGACAACACTTGGAGCCCTGTGCAGTGTGACAGAGGGTCACAGGTTCAAGGTGAGGGGCTGGGCTGGTAGCACTGAGGGGCAGCCCAGATCCACGAGAGGTTTGTGAAGTAAAAAGTCAAGCGAGGAATCAAACATCTGGATCCAGATGGGCAGAATGGCTTGGAAGGACGTGGTGGGCATGCTGCTCAGGGTGGTAAATGAGCAGACCTGAGCCAGATCAAGGCCTGGAGCAAGAACAGAGAGGCCAGCTTGAGCCGCTGCTCACCAGCACACACAGCGAGTGCCTTCCGCGTGTCAGCACTGTGCGAGGACCAGCTGAGTCAGTTCCCATCCTCAGGGACTTCAGATCTTATGGTGGCAGCACCAATAACAAGATGACTTCAGATACTCACACA
>PVJS01028004.1:0-25817 GCA_004027185.1 Glis glis
GAGGAGGAGGAGGAGGAGGAGGAGGAGGAAGAAGAGAAGAAGAAAGGTTTAGGAGTGTGGCTTGGAGATAGAATGCCCCTGGGTTCAAGTGGAAGTCTTACTACATTTTTATACAGCCCTGGACCATTTAAGATAACTGAAAGTTCACCATGATCATATACTTCATTTTTTTGGTGTATAAGGACAGTTAAAGTGCACAGCAAACAATGAAGAATCACACTGGTCTGAGAGAGGTCACAGCAGCGTCTCCGCCAGGTACTTAAGTCGGGAGTAGGTGGCATGATGTTGGGCTTTTCCAGGCTACACCTGGTTCATGTCAAGGGGTCCTTGAAGATGAAGGGAGTCTGACCGGGGTGCTTGTTGGGGACTCGCTGTGATGGGATCAGGGTGGCCCCGCAGGAGTCTGTGCAGAGTGGCTACCCATGCCTGTACCACACTGGAATCATACACAGATCATGACAGTGGGGATGGGCTTGATGGCTTTCAGAAGGAGCTATGGCGCTGCTAGCTCAGACAGGAAGGGCTGCTGGGTGCTGATTAAGCTAAGAGAGTGCACCAGCGTACCAGCTGTTGGCTTCAGCCTCTGTCTGGGTCAATGTTCTCACTGCTATAATCCAACACAAATGACCATACAACTTAGAGGAAGGAAGATTTATTTGCTCACCATTTTTGGAGATTTCAGGTTTCAGTCCATGTCACGCCGGGTCTGTGAAATTCAAGGCATGGTGGCAAGAAGTAGAGGGAGGGAAAGAGCACAAGGGCTCTGCTCTCACATCATGGAGGCTGGAAGCAGGAGAGCCAGCAAGCAAGAGGATTCAAAGACACAAGCACAGTCCCTAAGGCCACACCCCCAGGGACCCACCTTCGCCAGCCACACCCCACCTGCCTAGGTGACCACCCAGTAAATCCACTACAATGGATTTATCCACTGATGAGATTACAAACCTCATGACTCAATTACACCAACCCTGATCATCAATATATGAGCTCTTCAGGCGACATGCTATAGCTAACCATAACAGCCTCCAATGTCAATAAGGTGAGCACTGCCCAGGTAACCTAGGGTCATGGCCTCAGAGACCAGTCAGGGCAGAAAACCTCTTACCTATCACGGCCAATAAGCCCCTTACATGAAACCCCAGGTACAATTTAAAGGAAAAACAAGGGAAGAAAGAGGAGACCAGAAATGATCCTTTCTCTAATGGAACATTTCCATGATTATGGTAGTCTAGGTCATGAGTTACACCAAAAGTTTAAGTGGGAATTCATGAGGAAGACAAGTGAGTCACAGATAAAAATGAAGAAGAAATGGTTTTTCTACACATCCCACTGGTAGTATCAATTTGTTGCCGTGTTTCAAACTTGGCTAACTCTCATCTCACAGATCCACAGAAGGGAGAGTTGAGAACAAATTAAAAAATGATGCTAACTTCCTCATTTTGCAGATGAAAATCAAAACTACACTGAAATTCCATCTAACCCCAATCAGAATGACAATCATCAACAAGAAGTCAAACAACAATAAATGCTGGCGAGGATGTGGGGAAATAGGGACTCTTCTACACTATTGGTGGGATTGCAAATTAGTGCAGCTGCTATGCAGATCAGTGTGGAGATTCCTCAGAAAACTGGGAATAGATCCACCATAGGATCCAGCTATACCACTCCTGGGTATCTTTACAAAGGGACTGAAATCAGAATATTATGGTAATATATGCATATCCATGTTTATAGCAGCACAATTCACAATAGCCAAATTATGGAACCAACCTAGGTGTCCATCCACAGATGAATGGATTACTAAATTGTGGGATATACACACAATGGAATTCTGCTCAGCAATAAAGAAGAACAAAATGATGTCATTTGCAGGAAAATGGATGGATCTGGAGAACATTATACTCAGGGAGATCAGCCAGTCACAGAAAGTGAAGGGTCAGATGTTTTCTCTCATATGCAAAAGCTAGGGAGTAACCGGGATACAAGAGGGACTTTAGATAATGGAGGAGAAACCCCAGTGAAGCGATGGAGATGGTGTAGGGGAGAGAGAATTAATGAAGGAAACACTTCCACTGATGTTATGAACATATGTGAAGTTACCAATGCCAATCTCAATATCCTGTGTGGGGAAGGGGAGGGAGATGGGGGAAGGTCACCAAGTGCTGTGTGCGTGCACGTCCCTATCACTCTGAAATACATTATGATGTGAGACCATCATGCACCAATAATAGTATATTAAAAACAAATAAAAATAATAAATAAAAATTGATAAACAAAAATAATAAAGTAAGTAAACAATAAAATAATAACTGATACTAAAGAAAATAAAGAAAAACCAAAAACAGCAAATTGGTTTGACTGAGTTCTGCAGTTGGTTCTTCTTGCAAACTCGTGGACTATGCTCAACATATGCTCATAGCATCGCTGTGATAAGAGGTATAACCTTCTTCCTGCTTCAGTGACCCCAGAAAAATGGCAAGAACCACGTGGAGTCACAGCCCCAACTGAACTTTGCTAACAAACATGCAATGTTTATACAAGCCCACCAGAAGACAGATTCACAAACTGAAATACTGGACTAAGAATGAGAACATTTTAAAAAATTATATCAAGCCAGGTGTGGTGGTGCACACCTATAATCCTAGTGCTTGGGAGGCTGAGACAGGAAGATCACAGGTTCGAGGCCAGCCTAAGCAACTTAGTGAAGCTCTCCATAATTTAGTGAGATCCTGTTTCAAAATAAAACAATAAGCTGGGCGTGGTGGCGCACGCTTGTAATCCCAGTACTTGGGAAGCTGAGACTGGAGGATCCGGGTTCGCAGCCAGCCTCAGCTACTTAGTGAGGCCCTCTGCAATTTAGTGAGGCCTTGTTTCAAAATAAAGAATAAAAAATAGGGCTGGGGGTGGAGCTCAGAGATAGAATGCACCTGGGTTCAAGTCCCAGTATATCTATATGTCTATATATATCTATATATAAATATAGATATACGCACATATATAAATAAATTAGATTATCATAAAAACAATGCATGCAATGGTAAAAAAAAATTCAAAGTGTACAAAATAATACCTACAAGCGATTTTGCAATTATTCCAAGGCTACCACAGTCTTTCCCTAGTGACAATCAATGTTTTACATTTCCCACTTATCCTCTCTAGAAAATTTCTCTGAATATACAAGTGCACACACGTATCTACATGTGTGTTTATATATAGTCGACCTGTTTAAAGAGAATATAAATTGAGCAACACAGTTTCTTTTGTGACTTTTTTTCCTGAACATTATTGATTTTGGCACTGGGGATCGAACCCAGGGACATTCTACCTCCGAGCTACACCCCCAGCCCTCTTTTTTATTCTTTATTTGGAAACAGGGTCTCACTAAGTTGCGGAGGGCCTCACTAAGCAGCTGAGGCTGGCCGCGAACCCGGATCCTCCGGTCTCAGCCTCTCAAGTACTGGGATTACAAGCCTGCGCCACCATGCCTGGTCTCTGAACATTGTTGATGTTGACACATCTAGAGGGTCCTTGTTCTTTCTCACAGTCCTTTCATTGCACAGACCTATCTTAGTTTACTTCGCCTCCTACTAGCCACACTGGTTGCTCCTGGAGCTTATGCTATTGTAAGCAGTCCTGCCGGAAAATATGCTTACTCTTGGATACAGGTGTGGATATATGTGGGATAATTGCCTATAAGCAACACCTGCATCGTACTCGTCTTAGTCCCCTCATCTGACAATTTCCAGGGACCCTTCAAACTTGTCTTCGCTGTCTTCATAGATCATCCTGTTTTTAGCAACATGCAAATCTTTGTGGATAAAGAAAAAAATTTCTCTAAGTATACCACCTTCCTACTTGCTGGGTCTCATGAAACACTTATCCAATACAGATGAGGAGAAGGAAAGGTGCTTTAGAAGCTAAGGAAGGGTAAGTTGATTAGTATAAAATATCAAAGGGTGATAACAGTTTATGTACCTTCTTCTTCCACATTATAATTGCTACTTTTTTTTGGTATTGAGGATGGAACCCAGGGGCATTCTACTTCTGAGCTACACCCCTAGTCCCATTTTTATTTTTATTTTGAAACAGGGTCTCACTAAGTTGCTGAGCCTGGCTTCGAACCTGCGACCCTCCTGTCTCAGCTTTCCTAGAACAGGGATTATAGGTGTGTGCCATCATGCCTGGCTGTTGCTTTCTTTTTTGTGATAACATGAAAAAAATAATAGTAAATTTCTTCCTCCCCCTTTGTTGTTTAAACTCAAGGTGTTTCTGGGAGTTCTACATTTTCTCCAGTTAGCTTTTAACATATATAACCTGTAGCTTGGTAGTTTCTGTTTGTCAGTTTTTTGTTTTTTTTTTTTTTGGTACTGGGGATGGAACCCAGGGGCATTCTACCTCAGAGCCTCACCCCCAGCCCTATTTTATTTTTTGTTTTGAAACAGGATCTCACTAAGTTGCAGAGGGCCTGCTAAGTCGCTGAGGCTGGCCACACACCTGCAATCCTCCTGTCTCGGCCTCCCAAGTACTAGGATAACAGGCCTGCACCACCAAACCCGACTTGTCAGAGTCTATTTTTAATAAATGTTTGCACTCCCAACTTCAAAGTGACCTCAAGACACAACGTTCAGCAGAATATACACAAACACGGTCACACTCACGCGTCACCGCTAAGACTGGGTGAGAAAATTCCAGTTCTAGAAGGTTACAGACAAGTTTTTCTTTGCTTCGTGGAAGATGGAAGACTCCCCGACAAGGATTTTATTTTCATTGTAGTGGGCTGTCAGCACAGCCATTTATCAAAGCCTGAATTAATAAGCAAAGAACAGAAGCAGGCGGCTGGCTGCCAAGCCGTGCAGGGATGGCCCAGGCTGCACAAATCAATCAGCCAGGCACCCTGGCTATTGTCTCCTCATCAATTCATTTTCATTGAGTTTCAAGACAGATAACACCAGGCCCCTTTTTCCGAGGTGTGATCCTAAACTGACCACCTATCCTTGTTTTGGTATTCCAACCTTGTCCATCCAGCGGGGACAATCATCAAGGGAGCGCACTGTGTCTAGAATGAGCTGCTTCTCTGGAAATCAACTTGGAGCCGACCTCCGCTCTTGTGCACTGCACAAATGCCTAGGGTCCTAGGGACCTTTCAGAGCTAACAGGCCAAAGAAATTGGCCTCGAACATCGCCGCGATGCAAAGGGACACCTCTGTGCGCTGTGATACCATCGCACATGAAACAACACAACACAACACAGAAACAGTGCTTCCAAAGGGACCAGGGGGACATGCAGATCACAGAGGAAAACTCCCTTGTCACCACCTTCATTTCTAGTTGGCTGGGAGAGTAGGCCTTTGCTGTTTGCTTTTATACAGAATTCCTCCCCCCCCTCTTTTTTTTTTTAACCAAAACCAGCTTTCTGATTTTTCTTTTCCTTTTCTTTGTCTTTTGTGGTACTGGGAATTAAACCCAGGGGTGTTCTACGTCTGAGCTACACCACTAGCCCCATTCATTCATTCATTCATTCATTTATATAGTCATTCAATCGTTCATAAATATTAATTCATTCATTTATATATTCGTTCACCCATTTATATATTCATTCAGTCATGTATAAATATTCATTCATTCATTCATTGTGTGTTATGTGGTACTGGGATTGAACCCAAAGGCATTCTACCCCTGAGCTACACCCTCAGCCCTATTTTATTTTTTATTTTGAAACAGGGTCTCACTGAGTTGCGGAGGGCCTCACTAAGTAGCTGAGGCTGGCTGCGAACCTGCAATCCTCCTGCCTCAGCCTCCCAAGTACTAGGATTACAAGCGTGTGCCACCACGCCTGGCTGCTTTCTGATTGTTCTAAGCAAAGTTTGTCCTCTGCTACTTTTAGATCTAGTTGGGCCCAACACTTATTTTCAGGGTTGGAGCATTTAACTTAGGAATGCCACAACACAGCATCTTGTTCCCCAAGCCACAGAGACAAGTTCATGAATGACTTAATGACCCAACGGAGTTGGTGAGATGTAATTACAATTTCTAAGATTCTTGGTTGGGGCTTGGGGGTGGTGCTGAAGAAGGTAAGGATATTAAGATAGAGCCTCCAAGGGCCACCAAAGATAACCTGAGAATGCAGCCAACATGACAGAGGACTGGGCTAACAGACACACTGAAATCACTCCTAATGGCATCTCGATAGCCCCTGGGAGAGGCACATTTTAAGATAGTATCCTTCTGTATTAAGTGAACTAATAAAATCTCCCCCAAAATATAAAAAGCCAGTTCGAATTGGGTTTCTGTTGCAATAATTTCAATAGACAAAATTCCATTAAATGGATTTATTGAATTTAGCACCCTGACTCCCCAAACTTCAAAATGGTCCCCAAAGTTTCTCTCTGTCTCTATCTCTGGCTCTCAATAAATCTAGAAGGTTCTGGTTCTTTCTAACAGTCATTTCATTGAATTTATTTTAGTCATTTATTTTATCCACTGCTAGCCATACCAAATAGCCTTTTTCCCCCTGTGGTCCTGGGGATTGAAACCAGGGGCATTCTACCTCCGAGCTACATCCCCAGCCCTATTTAGTTTTTATTTTTATTTTGAAACTGGGTCTCATTAAGTTGCAGAGGGCCTCACTAAGTTGCTGAGGCTGGCTGCAAATCTATGATCCTCCTGTCTCAGCCTCCCAAGTACTGGGATTACAAGTGCGTGACACCATGACCTGATAACAAATAGGCTTTTAACTGAGATATCAGAAAACATCATCTTACTTCATAATATGAATTATTTCCTATGCTATGAAAAATCAGGAATAGGACCTTTACTTTTGGTAACTGTTGGCAGAGTAATATGAATTAGACCTTTTTATGAGGATAAGCATTAAAGCTGATAAAAATAGAGAAATCAAATAAAGGCATTGAAATGATAATAAAAAGGGGAAGAATTACTGGACTACAACCTAGAAGAATATAGTATCCACATGATGTAATATGCTGGATTTGCTATTTGGGGATTAGACCGTATTAAAGAGAGAATTAGTGAAATGAAAGATCTCAGAAGAAGGTATGTATTATGAAGCATCAGGGAAGTCAAATGTTGCAAAAGATGGAAGAGAGGGTGAGAGACAGAAGATATAGTTCAAGTTGGGCATGTTTGTGCTTGCCTGTAATCACAGTCCTTGGGAGGCTAAGACAGGAGGGTTGCAGGTTCGAGGACAGCCTCAGCAATGTAGTGAGACCCTGTTTCAAAATAAAAAATAAAAAGGGCTTAGGGTATAGCCCAGAGGTAGAATGCTCTTGGGTTCAATCCTTAGTACAAAAAAAAAAAAACAGTTGAAAAAGTTGAATACATATTTATTTGGAATTCCAAAAATACAGGAGACTCAAAAAAGGTACAGAAAATCATTGGATAATATATAGCTGAGACTATCCTCAAACTGGTGAAATATATCAATTCACATCTCCAAAAGGAAAAATGAAATATATTGAAATGTCATGAAAAACAGAAAAGAAAGAAAATAACTTAAAAGTACCCTGAAAATATAGGACATATTATATTCAAAAGAACAACCATTCTATTTCCATGTGACATGTCAGCAGAAAATAGGAAGCTAAAATACAAATGCTATCTGTTAAGGGCTGAGAAAAGGATCTATAATTTTATACTCAGTAAAAGTAGTGTTCAGAGTTAAATATGAAGGAAAGACATTTTAGGTTAATAAAAACTGAAATAATATGTTATCAGTAGACCATCAGTAAAGAAATTATGCAAGACTCCTTTTCAGACAGCAAAGCTCTGCGTGAAGTCAAGAGACACAGAATGGAGCCGAAGAAAACTGTTAAAATTATGGAAGGATCCAAATGAATATTGGCTGCTAAAATACTGTCCCGTGTGACTTAAAACAAGTAAAAATTTAAAAATATATGACTCAATAAAGCACATAAATTGAGGAGAGATACAAGATGTGAAAATATCTCAAAGTATATAGATTGTTCAGGAAGAAGGGAAAAGTAGAAAACTCTAGAGCATTTCTGATTGAAATGAAAGAAAACGCCCCTTCCCTGCCCTTCACAAATGCAGGGAGTGATATATAACTATCCCCAATAAGGGGTATTAACTATCCCCATTTTTTTCGTGTGTGTGTGTGTGTGTGTGTGTGTGTGTGTGTGTGTGTGTGGTACTGGGGACTGAACCCAGGGGTATTCTACTTTTGAGCTACACCCCCAGCTCCATTTTTTTTTAAATTTTGAAACATGGGCTCACCAAGTTGCAGAGGGCTTCACTATGTTGGTGAGGAAGGCCTCCAACCTGTGATCCTCCGTTGTCAGCCTTCCAAGTACTGGGATTACAGGCATGCACCACCATGCCCAGCAACTATTGCCAATTTGATGTCTAGGTTTCATGTAATCCCAATAAAAATCCCACATGTATCATTGTGGAAATTGACCAGCTTACTATAAAATCTCTATGGGCACAAGCCTAGGAAAGGAGTAATTAGATGGTTTAACTGATAGGCTAGAGTTCCCTGGAGCTGGTAAGTGGCAGAATGAGGGATTGAGATCCCTGACTTTGAATCTGGGACTCCCTGCACCTTGATGTGCTCTGTGAGGCTGTAATAAAACTGGATGCTTGAAAGAACTGTCAAGGAAGACCTAAGTGGTGGGATTCCCCCAGCTATCTACCTCTCCTTCCTATCTCTATCATCTGTCTGTCTATCTATCTATCTATCTATCTATCTATCATCTATCTATCATCATCTATCTATCAATCTATCATCTATCGATCATCTATCTATCATCTATCATCTATCATCTATGTATCATCTATCATCTATCTATCTGTCATCTATCATCATCTATATATCATCTATCTATCATCTATTTATCTATCATCTATCTATCTATCATCTATTTATTTATCATCTATCGATCATCTATCACCTATCTATTATCTATCTATCATCTTTCATTCATTATTGATTGATTGTGGTGGTACTGGGATTGAACCTAAAAGCATTTTACCTCTGAGCTACACCCCTCGGCCCTATTTTTTAATTTTTAATTTTGAAACAGGGTCTCCCTAAGTTGCTGAGGCTGTCCTCAAACCTGTGATCCTCCCATCTCAGTCTCCCAAGGACTGGGATTAGAGGCATGTGCCACCACGCCCGGCTTCCATTATTTATAATCCTCACTGTTTAAGTCTGCAATGATGCTGGATCATGAGAATCATAGTGTAAGCCAAGAAGATGTAACGATAATTTTTCCTCTTGCCCAAGGGAGAAGAGACAATCTATGAGCATCCCTCCATTCAGCGCTTAGGAACTGAGCTGTTTTATTTCATCTACTTCATAGCAAGGACAAACCCAGGTCCTGCTGCTCAGAGATCTCTTCTTATCACTTGCTCCACCTGCTCTTCTATTTTTTTCAAAGCTTTCTTTTTTTTCAAAGCTAATTTTTTTATTGGTGCATTGTAATCATACATCTTGATGAAGTTGAGGGTAATAGAAGCAGACATGCACACCGCACTCGTTGAGCCCTGCCCCCGTCTATTCTCTTTCTTAGACATTTCACTTCTTAGACCTTGACATTTCACTGCAGTCATGGAATGGAATGATCATGACAACTCGAGGACAGGGAAGCATGTCTATGCTGATTTTCTGTCCCCATCTCTGAGAGTTTATTGTGTCGTTCAACTTTAATATGTAATCCAGACCTTGGGTTGTTTACTCTCAAGGCTGACCTTGAGATAGGTGTATTTGAGCAAACTGAATAGAATGCCCTCCTTGAACTCCAAGTGTTGAGAAACACTCAAAATCCTGGGGAGTTATTCTTTTCCATGCCTACTTTACAACTTGTGCTGTGAGCTCTGACTACTGTGTCATTGATATGAGAAGCCACTTAAGGAAGGAAGGAAGGAAGGACGGAAGGAAGGAAGGACGGAAGGACGGAAGGAAGGAAGGAAGAAAGAAAGAAAGAGAAAGAAAGAAAAAGAAAGAAAGACATTAAGCAAGCAAGCAAGCAAGAGACCAGCAACAACTTCAGCTAGGAAAGCTCAGTTCTAGAAGAGAAAATTAATGCTACAGTTTTATTTTTCTTTCTTCTAAAGGCTGGCATTCTGGATGGCTGTATCTTAGGAAGAAGAGTGAATTATAAGTGAGACATTTCTTATATGGACTAATATCAGCTAGAATATACCAGAATATCCCAGAAAATAACTACCTCTAAAACTGATGTACAGTGACCGGTCCTTAGAAAATTGGAAAAGAGAACGGATTGTGCTTTGGCTTCTTGGTTGGCCTTTTTGTGACATTTTCTCTGGCAAAAATGACTCAGTATTCTGTAAAAGGGAAAGGAAGCCAAGACGAGAAGTTTGCATATTTATGCTTTAAACATTTATTAAGTTCCTACTGTTTGCCAGCTGTATCTGTCAGCATTCTTGCAGCTAGAATCTAAAGACTGACCACGTGACTTAGAGGAAAGATTTCTTTTCTTATAGTCCATGTGAGGTCAGGGACCGCGGCTCTCAGGACATGGCGGTGGGAGGAGAAGGGAGAGGACATGGGCTGCGCTCCTCACATCATGGAGGCTAGAAGCAAGAAAGCGAACAGGGGAAGGAGGAGCCATTTATATAATCTTCAAGGCCGCAGTCCCGGGACCTCCTCCAGCCACACCCTACTGGCCTACCTGGTACTATTCATGTCAATCCATTACAATGGATGTATCCACTTCTGGGATTACAACCCTCATGACTCAATTATATCAACTGAATATTAATAAATGAGCTCTTTGGGGGGCATTTTATATTTAATTATAATACCAGGCATCGTGCAGGAGGCTGAAGATGGAGTGGTAGACAAAACAGACAAGGTCCCCGCCCTCACAGAGCTCATGATGATCTGTCACTTTTTTTTTTTTTGCGGTACCGGGGATTGAACGCAGGGGCGTTCTACCTCCGCGCTACGCCCCCGGCCCTATTTTTTATACTTTATTTTGAAACCAGGTCTCACGAAGTTGCGGAGGGCCTCACTAAGTAGAGAGAGAGAGAGAGAGAGAGAGAGAGAGAGCGAGCGAGCTGAGGCTGGCTGCGAACCCGGATCCTCCAGTCTCCGCCTCCCAAAGTACTGGGATTACAAGCGTGCGCCACCACGCCCGGCTGATCTGTCACTTTTAAATGCATGCAAGTTCTAGATGCACTGACACCTCAGCTTCCTTATCGCTCAGGTAAAGACTGCAAATTCTACTCTATTTAACAGGGTTAGGAGGGGAGAAATAGGAGCGATGTCTGGGACAACAAAGATGTATGCCCGTGTTGTGAAACTTTAGGCTTATTAAAAAAATCAGGTGCAAGCCAGGTGTTGTGGTGCATGCTTGCAATCCCAGTACTTGGGAGGCTGAGACAGGAGGATCGCAGGTTTGAGGACAGCCTCAGCAAGCAGTGAGAACCTCATCAATCTAGCGATACCCTGTTTCAAAATAAAAATAAAATAGGTCTGGGGGTACAACTCAGAGGTGGCATGCCCCTGAGTTCAATCCCTAACACCTGATATAAAAAATATATCAGGTGCTATTATGATGTGACTCTTTATAAGATATTCAAATTTACATCCCTTATGATTAAAATGAGCTCTGGGTACAATGTAAGGGCTGTGGCTCCTTTGCTAGCTTTTATTTGTTTAGTTGTGTTTTTTTTTCTTTTTTTGTGATACTGGGGATTGAACCCAGGGGTATTCTACCTCCAAGCTGTACCCCCTTCTCGATTTTATTTTTATTTTGAAACAGGGTCTTGCTAGTTAATGAGAGTCCCCCTAAGTTACTGAGACTGTCCTCGAACCTGCAATCCTCCTGTCTCAGCCTCCCAAGTACTGGGATTACAAGCGTCTGCCACCATGCCTGGCTCTTGGCTAACTTTTAAAAGTAAAGAATTTTCATAACTCTCAGAAAGTGTTATTTATATTTAAAAGTAGCTTCGAATCAAATCCTTAATCCAAAAGGATAGCATTTGTCCTTTCAAATGGGAATAAGCCTAATTCTTAGAATATACGGCAGTGTGCCTATGGGTACAGTAGACAGGGCTACGGCCTTATTTGATGGCCAATAATTTAAGTCATTGTGATTTTATTTTATAGTTTATTTTTGTGGCACTGGAGATTTAAGCCAGAAGCATTTTACTGAGCTACACTCTCAGGCCCCCTTTGTATTTATTTATTTATTTATTTATTTATTTATTTATTTATTTATTTTGTGGTACCGGGGATGGAACCCAGGGGCATTCTACCTCTATGCTACACCCCCAGCCCTATTTTTTTTATACTTTATTTTGAAACCGGGTTTCACAAAGTTGCAGAGGGCCTCACTAGGTAGAGAGAGAGAGAGAGACAGGGAAAGAGAGAGAGAGAGAGAGACAGAGACAGAGACAGAGACAGAGAGAGCTGAGAGCTGAGGCTGGCTGCAAACCCGGATCCTCCGGTCTCTGCCTCCCAAAGTACTGGGATTACAAGCGTGCGCCACCACGCCCGGCCCTATTTTGAAACAGGGTCTCTTTAAGTTGCTGAGGGCCTTGGTAAATTTTCAAGGCTGGCCTCAAATCTGTGGTCCTCCTGTCTCAGCCTCCTAAGTACTGGAAATACAAGTATACGCCACCATGCCCAGCAAGGACCTTGATATTTTATTGAGGATAAATACCAGTTTCCGTTCTGACAAGAGCATTTTAAAGGAAATAGCTGATCTTTTCTGTTTTTAGACAATGCACAGAAGTAAAACTCATACTGACTTTACAGTACGAGGTTAAAAACGGAGCTTTCAGTATTTGTAATAACCCAAATGCCCACCAGCACTAAATGGGTATATGATCCATACGGAATGGGAATGAGCTGACTGTTGGGCAATAATTACTAACAGTGACACGGAGAGATCTCATGAGTATGCTGGTGAATGAAGAGCGTAAGACACGAGGGCGCCCATCCATGCTTCAGTGAAACTAAAGTTCAATAACAGGCAAAACTGCCGGGCATGGTGGTGTATGCCCATCATCCCAGTACTTGGGAGGCTGAGACAGGAGGATTGCAGCTTTGAGACCAGCCTCAGCAAGTAGCGAGACTCTCAGCAACCTAGTGAGACTCTGTTTCAAAAAATATAAAATAAAATAGGGCTGGGGATATAGCTCAGAAGTAGAATGTCCCTGGGTTTAATCCTCAGCACAAAATAATAATAATGAGAATGATAATAATATAATAATAATAATGATGATGACGATGATGATAGACAAAACTAAACTAGATGGGTGGAAGTCAGGAGTGGCTACCCTTGGTGGGCAATAGTGGTTGTAAAGAGGTGTGAAAGGGATTCTAGGATGTTAATAACATTCTGTTTCTTGATTTGTATCCATTGGTTTGTGAAAATTTGCCAAAATGTACACATTTGCCATTTGTGTACATACACACACACACACACACACACACACACACACACACAACTACAATTCGATAAAGCATTCAAGAAATTTTTACCTCCCCACCAAAACAAATTACCTATTACAAGTCCAAATAAACCGGTCATGGTGATGCACGCCTGTAATCCCAGTACTTGGGAGCTGAGATAGGAGGATCGCAGGTTAGAGACCAGCCTCAGCAACGTAGGGAGTCTCTCAGTAACCAAGACCCTGTTTCAAAAACAAACAAAAAAAAAGGGCTGGGGGTGTAGCTTGGAGGTAGAATGCCCCTGGGTTCAATTCCCAGTACCACAAAAAGATAAAAATAGTCCAAATAAGGGTTAATTCTATGGCAGGATGGTAGTGACTAGAAGAGGGTAGGAGGGGCCTGAATTCTGTGACTATGTTCCCTTTGTGAAAATTGACTGAGCTGTATGAAATGTGTACTTCCCTGTATATAACTATATGTAACTATGTCTATATCAATATTTTTATATTAAAATAATGCAGTACTTGAATCTGGAATTTCAAACATATTCTAAGTAAGACCTCCAGGCCAAACAAAACAAAACAGAACAGAACAAAATCCCTGCCTATGAGACTTCTCTTTTCCTTTTTTTTTTTTTTTGGTGGTACTAGGGATTGAACCAAGGAGCATTCTACTTCTGAGCTACACCCCCAGCCCTTTTTATTCTTTATTTTGAAACAGAGTCTCACTAAGTTGCTGAGGGCCTTGCTAAATTTCTGAGACTAGCCTTGAACCTGCGATCCTCCTGTCTCAGCCTCCCATGTACTGGGTTTAGGTGTGCACCACCATGCCCAGCTCTTATGAGACTTTTTTTTTCTTTATGGTACTGGGGATTGAACACAGGGGCATTCTACTTCCGAGCTACACCCCCAGTCCTTTCTATTTTTATTTGGAAACAGGCTCTCACCATGCCTGGCTCCTATGAGACCTTTATAAAAAAACTTAATAATTATTTAATAATATGGTCTCTCATTAGCTTTTCATGAAGCTAAAACATATGAGTGATAATCAAATATTTATTGATCAGAGGCCCAACTTCCTGGACCCATGACAGGCTTTTCTGGATATCTTATTGTGCTACCCATTGGTCTGCTGGGATATTACAACTACCATTTCCAAGCTGGGCGTGGTGGCGCACACTTGTAATCCCAGTACTTGGGAGGCTGAGACCGGAGGATCCGGGTTCGCGGCCAGCCTCAGCTACTTAGTGAGGCCCTCCGCAACTTAGTGAGACCCTGTTTCAAAATAAAGAACAAAAAATAGGGCTGGGGGTAGAGCTTGGATGTAAAATGCCCCTGGGTTCAATCCCCAGTACTGCAAAAAAAAAAAAATACCATTTCATTCAGGTTGGTGACAATTATATCCTATCTTATACACATTTAAAATACCTGAGCCAGGTGGGATGGGGCATGCCTGTGATCCCAGTTCTTGGGAGGCTGAGACAGGAGGATCGCAGGTTCAAGGCCAGCCTTGGCAACTTAGTGAGTCCCTCCGAAACTTAGTGAGACCCTGTTTCAAAATAAAGAATAAAATAGGGCTGGGGGTGTAGCTCAGAGGTAGAATGCCCCTGGGTTCAATTCCCAGCACCACACAAAAAAAATTTAAAAATAAGTTAAAACACCTGGAGTCTCCTCTGTGGTGCACACACGTGGCTACCGGTTTCCCTATGAGTTTGGAAAATCTATCAAGTTAGAGCTGAGTATCTGGGAAGACTTCCACCTCTGCAGGCGAGGTGTGAGAGAGCTCATTTTACAGCCTTAAAAGCCAGGTGAGAACCTAGAACAACAGATGGCAGGTGGATATGACAATCAGGGGCGGGTTTAATTTCCTTGGATTAAAGATCGCAGGTCTCCATCTAGTCACGACACAGATACACTAAAGACAGCGAGAGTCATTTTACCAGATAATTCACATGATTTGGTAAAGAGTCTCATGTTACCAGATAACTACATAGATGATTCAAGCTGGCAACGAATGGATCTGTTGTTACTGGGTAGTTACCACGCGTGATAGTCAGTCTAGGTTGTCAACTTGACCTGATCATGATACACCCAAGATCATGTGATTTTGGGTGTGTAACAGCAGATTAAACAGAAAGCCCTGCCCTGAATGTAGGCAGCAGGATTCTGATAGGTGCGGACTTAGATAAAGAGGGAGAAGCCGCGTAGAGTGCGTGCGACTCTTTCCGAGGAAAACGCATCTGCTCTCGCCTGAGATTGTCGGCCGCCGGCTTCGCCTTTCTCTGAAGAGCTCGATCTTCTCGGCCTCCTGCTCTTGGAACTGAAGCTTCACCATCGTTTCTCCGAAGAGCTTCCTGACCTTCACGTCTTGGACTGGGACTGAATTAGTGGTTGCTCCGATCCTAAGACTCCAGCTCTTAGACCGCTCGACCAGCTACTGGTTCCTCTGACTCTCCACGTGCAGTCAGAACCTGGGACTACATTGCTGCAAACTGTAAGCCCATCTGATAAATCCCTCTTTTCAAATATACTCATTCCGTGTATTCTGTTAATCTAGAGAACCCTGTCCAATACACCACGTTAATTATGCTATCTTTTTAATGAGGAAGATAAAGGAATTATGTCATGTAGAATATGGAGAGTCTTAAAAAAGCAATATAAAGAGGCTTTAGTAAACATGGATAGAGAAGATAAATATTGCATGTTAGTTATTAACTTTTCCATCTGTGAAGCTAAGTTTGTTTCTTGTGTCACATTTGAAATAAAAAACCACTGAACACGCATGGAAAATGTGGAGTCACGGGCCCCATTTCATTCATAATTACATTCAGACAACCACAGAAGGATGGGAGAGCACATTGGAAAACGGAAATAGCACACTTAATTACTGAGGCGTTAATACAAACGAAGAAACAGGGAAAGAATAAGAAAAGAGCAGGAAAATTCTTTTGACTTCTGCCTTCAGCAAGATGTGCCTGGCAGCTGGAAAATATAGTTGGTTCCAACCATGTACATACGAGAAGCTTATCAAAATATTATCAGTCACAAGAAAGTGTATACACAGATGTGACAGTTACACCACCATCTTGATGTTGCATTTTTCTTTTTTTTGCGGTACTGGGTATTGAACCCAGGGGTATTCTACCTCCGCGCTACACCCCCAGCCCTATTTTTTATACTTTATTTTGAAACCAGGTCTCACAAAGTTGCGGACGGCCTCACTAGGTAGAGAGAGAGAGAGAGAGAGAGAGAGAGCGAGCGAGCTGAGGCTGGCCGCGAACCCGGATCCTCCGGTCTCCGCCTCCCAAAGTACTGGGATTACAAGCGTGCGCCACCACGCCTGGCTGCATTTTTCTTTTTATATAAAAATGTTTTGCTATATTGTATTCTTTTGTTGTTGTTGTTGTTGTTGTTGCTGGGGAAATCAAACGCAGGACCTCATACATGTTAGAAAGCATGCTATCACTGAGCTACACCCTCAGTCCAATTGTATTTGATTGGAAAAACAGTTCTTAAAAGCTCGCTCCCAAGTTTTTATGGCAAGAAAATTAGCCTCCAAAGTGAATTATTTAAGGAAGCATTTCATTGTGATGGGAAAAAAATCATAGGAGAAAAATCCCCTTTCGTGAGTTTTCATAGCTATGAAGTTCAGAGGAAGCAAGAGTTCAAACAGTCATGATGTCTATTATCAGAGAAATCTCTGAGACCTGCTACCAGGATAGACCCCATTTGTCTGGGCCCAGAGCCCAGTGAGGAAAAAATTGCTAGTTGAGGCACAGCTGCCGAGAGAGCTTGATCAAATCCAAAGATCAAATGCTTACTTCATTTTGATAAAAATCGTTAAATCATGAATCGGCTTATGCCGGCTCCTGTACACTCAGGGAATGCCGATGAATACAGCATCTTCATACAGTTGGAGGATGAAAGCGACTTTCATTATCAACCTCCGGACATCAACAATTTCTCAAAATGCAAACAGTCATCATTCACATTTTATTTAGCCACCTGAATAAGATACCACATTTGAGTTCGTGGGTAGGAAATTTCAAAACAAAACCTAAAGTTGGGAAACCAAGACTCTAAAATGAGAGGTTTGATACCAACTTTTTGAATATAATATTGTGTGTGGGGGGGGTGGTTACTGGGGATTGGAACCTGGGACATTCTACCTCTGAGCTACACTCCAGCCCGATTTTATTATTATTATTATTTATATTTATTTTGAGACAGGGTCTCACTAAGTTGTGGAGGTCCTCCCTAAGTTGCTGAGGCTGGCCTCGAACCTGCGATCCTCCTGTCTCAGCCTCCCAAGTACTGGATTACAAGCATGCCTCACAAGGCCCAGCTTGAATATAATATTTTTAATTTGACTATTTTCTACTCACATTGTATTGACTACAGAGGAATTTCTAAAAGGGAATTATAAATTCCCTGGTATTAATAGAGCAGAATTTGATGGAGAACTTGAGAATTTAGCCTTGAGAGTATATTCTTCACTATAAGATATGTTCACAAGATGTCTTCAAAAGGAAGAGGCAGATGATTCTCTGAGCTCTAAAAAATAGCAGCTGAGAAAAATTCTGTATTATTTTCATATATAAGAGGTTGGAAATAGGTAGAAAGTTTGCAGTAACTTCCAAGGACAGGGGAAGAGGCTATACTAGAATACAGAAGTGTGCACGCGCACATGTGCACACACACGTACATGCAGTGAACAGGTTCAGTTTCGTTTCATACCATCAGCCTTAGTTACTTCCTATTTGCAGATGACCCACAAAGTTGTATCTACAGTCTTTGGGCTTTCCTAGTACTCAGATTTTATATCTTCTCTTGAGTATCTCAAAGATGGCTCTAACTCCACTTGCTCCAGTCTGAACTCAAGGTTTCCCCTGCTTTTCATATCTGTCTGTCTTCTTCTTACCACAGGGCCTTTGCTCATGCTGCCTCCTGCTTGCTCTCTCTTCATTCAGTGATGCCTACATATTCTTAAGGCTTTAGCCCAATGCAATTTTCCCAGAGAAGCCGTCTCCAACTCCATGACAAGGCCGGATTTCTCAACTACGCCCTGTCCTGTCTCTGTGATGCTTTGCTTCTTAGCACTTGAGCTAGAATTTCACATTCACCTGTACCATTATTTGACTTGTGTTTGACCCTCCCAAGAAACTGGTGTAGTACCTTAACATTCTCACCACTATAATCCAAGAACGGACCATATGATTTAGAGGAAGGAAGATGTTTGTGTTCACGGTTTCCTTGGAGATTTTGGGGGTTCCTTGGAGATTTTGTGCATGTGAGGCTGGGGACTGCAGATCTCAGGGCATGGTGGTGGGAACAGAGAGAGGGAGAGCACAAGGCTTTGCTCCTCACATCGGGGAGGCTGGAAACGAGAGAGAACAAGCAAGCAAGAGGATACAAGACACAACACAATCCACAAGGCTGCACCGCTAGGGACCCAACTTCTCCAGTCACACCCTACCGGCCTGGGCCATCAACCAGATAAATCCATTACATAGCAACCCTGAGCTTAGTACATGAGCTCTTGAGGGGGTAGTCTATATCTAACCATAACACGTAGTATCTTGCATAGACACGCACGATAAACAAGAGAATGAGTAACTCCATGAATGAATTGTACTTCTTTTAGTCCAAGACAAATACCACGCTGAAGGTAGTAGATTATATAACTGGCTGATGATCCTACATGGGAAATGCAAAAGATCCTCTCATGCTGTTATTGAAACCAGGGTACTAGCCAGGTGTGGTGGCGCACGCTTGTAATCCCAGTACTTGGGAGGCGGAGACCGGAGGATCCGGGTTTGCAGCCAGCCTCAGCTACTTAGTGAGGCCCTCCGCAACTTCGTGAGACCCGGTTTCAAAATAAAGGATAAAAAATAGGGCCGGGGGTGTAGCTCAGAGGTAGAACGCCCCTGGGTTCAATCCCCGGTACCGCAAAAAAAAAAAAAAAAAGAAACCAGGGTACTGAGACCAAGGTCAATGGATATTGGGGGTGGGGGCAAAAATGTCCTAAATGTTTACTATAGGCTTGGAGTTTTGGAATCTGACTCTGGACAAGTCCTTAGATCCTGGACTTGTCAGTTCCAAGCTGTATGAATCGGAGAAAATTACTTCATACTTCTAAGTCTTAGTTTCTTCTATAAAATAGGTTAACTGCACTCATCCTGGGAATAATAACACATGTGGAGCACCTACGAATAGTACCCGGCATTAAAGTCATGCAGTACCTAGCGAGAGTCCTGAGCCGCAATCCCCTCTCTTCTGCACTGGGACTGCTCTACAGCCTTCACAGAGTCAACCCTTCTCCCCTCCCGTGACGCAGGGAGTCAAATTCATGTGACTTTTTTTTTTTCGGTACTGGGGATTGAACCCAGTCGCATTCTACTCCGAGCGACACCCCCAGCCCTACTTTTTTTATTCTTTATTTTGAAACCGGGTCTCACTAGGTTGCTGAGGGCCTCACTAAGTAGCTGAGGCTGGCCGCGAACCTGGATCCTCCGGTCTCAGCCTCCCAAGTACTAGGATTACAAGTGTGCGCCACCATGCCTGGCTCATGTGAATTTTTTAAACGAAAGAGTTCTGGAGGAATATATACATAATTTACCTAAAGTGTGAAATATGGTTAATATTAATATTATTTTGCTAATCTTAACCTGAATCACAAGTATTGATTGACAGTCAATCAATAGTCAATTCTTGTACTTGTAGGTACAAGAATCAAGCCTTTCTGTGTGTGTGGGTGGAGGTCACCTTATTTCTCCACAGTATTATTCTTAGTCTTTGGTTCTGAATGTTACTGAAAGGTAAAAAAGAAAAATTATGCCTTCCTTCTAGCTCATATTTCCCAGAATATTGATACACTGTATCTAGTACACATTTTGTTCATGTCTATAAAGTTGTATCAAGTTATACAAGGTTTGCTTGCAGAACAAGCAGAGGACTATGTAATTAGATGAGATATTTAAGACGAATGTAGCTGATGCCTCGCCTATTTAAGACTGCAATAAATGTGAGCTAGCACCACCATCATCAATAAGAATGCCACCATCATCGTACTTCTCTTCAGAGGACACCGGGGTAAGATCCAAAAGAGCTTTACCAGCCAGGCATGGTGGCGCACGCCTGTCATCCCAGTACTTGGGGGGTTGAGAAAGGAAGTCTGCAGGTTCAAGACCAGTCTCAGCAACTTAGCGAGACCCTCAACAACTTAGTGAGACCTTGTTTCAATATAAAAAAATAAAATAGGGCTGGGGGTGTAACTCAGAGGTAGAATGGCCCTGGATTTAATCTCCAGTAAAACACACACACACACACACACACACACACACACACACACGATTTACCTATTTGTCTGGCTTCCAGAAAATATTCTTGATTGCTTTCAATAGAGGACATGACTTTACTAAATACGAGCCAATATTAAGAAACATGCTTCTTTTTTGCAAACAGCCTTGTTATTTCATTCTATTCATTGATCAAATACAAGTCTAGGCAAGCATCTCTTGCCAACCTGAGGTAATAAAAATTTACGGCTATATTAAGCAGGTAATAGTAGTCAGGACACCACGGGGGACAAAGTCTTGTTAGGATTCACCTTGGGATAGAAAGGGTTTTGGTGTGTGCAATTAAACCCTGATTTCTGAGAAATCACACATTGCTTTCGGAACGCCTGGTCACTGGAGTATTTCCAGTATTTCCCCAGTGTGGATCTCTGGCCAGGCAAGAACACTGTTCAACAGTCGTAGTTACTAAAATGTGCTTCTAATTTTGTAATCGGTTTCAGCAATGTCAGAAGAGATATTGGAGTTTAGATAAAGGTGTCAGAATGACCGTTATTCCAAGTGAACGAATCTCAGTTGAAAATATTGCAGCCTTTAATGTTTTCTTGATCTTCTGCCTCTACGACCTCCCTCTCTCAGCAGGAAGGTTCCGGAGCGGGACACAGGGCTCTGAGCTACCAATCAAAAAGGAAAGGTTATTTTTTTTTTTCCATTTACCTAGAGAATATGAATGCATTCCTTGCAACTTGTCTTCTAAAAGCCCCAAGGGAATGAAAACACAATAATTTATTTTTCTAATCGAGGAAGACAGTGACCATGACCACCCAGAAGGAAGATAACTGGGTTTGAAAAGAAGGAAAAGATTTATTTAAGAGCTGATTCCTCTTCATTAGGAATAAGACACATTAATTGAATCTTTGAAATGTAGAATTATTATCTGTGGGTGGTAGAAAAAAATGGGGATTTATTCTTCTTTCTCCCAATTTTCTGGGTTTTAACATACTAATCTGGGAGATAGAAAATAGGTAAGTAAGCCAGGTGTGGTGGCTCATGCCGTAATCCCAGTACTTGGGAGGCTGAGACGGGAGGATCACAGGTTCAAGGCCAGTCTCTGCAACTTAGTGAGGCCCTCTGCAACTTAGTGAGATCTTGTTTCAAAATAAAAAAATAAAATAGGGCTGGGGGGTGTAACACGGATGTGGAATGCCCTTGGGTTCAATTTCCAATAGCATAAAAAAAGAAAGAAAATTGGAGAGTAAGAAGAATTGGGAGTAGGCCTAGATATTAGAGACTAATAGCATTTGGGTTGTCTGATTAATTTTCTACTCTTTTGAGAGGTATGGAAGGATAATGTTGGAAGTCAATATGGTCTCTCTAAAATAGTGTCCAAACCTGCTAAGATTCATCTCCAAACTTACCCTTTTACGAGTCCTATTCCCTAGTATATACATCTGTATACTCTCTGAAGCATCCCTCCCTTTCTCATACCACCCTTTCCCCCTTTTTGCTAGTGATTTTCCATCAGCACTTTAAAACCCTGTTATTTTCCCATCTTCGAGACAAACACATAAAAACTCCTCTCAACCCCACGTCTTCTGCCGAGCCAGCTGTTTCCCTCTTTCTGTGCGCCTCTGCAGCTAAACATCTTGGAACAATTGCTCATGCTTGCTGTTATAATTTCTTTGCCTCTTATTCTCGGTTGAACCCAGTCCCATCAGGTGTTTGCCTTCACCACTGGGTTTAAACTCCTCTATGTCACTGGTGACCTTCACGTTCTTAAATGCAACCAACAGTTCTCAATCCTTGTCTTGTCTGGTCTATTGTCAGCGTTTGACACAGCTCATCATTTGCTCCAATCCGACACATTTTCTGCACTTCACTGACAGGGCACCACCTCTTCTTGGTTTTCATACCAAGTGTCCTGTTGCTTGCTCTCAGTTTCCTTTGCTATATACGCAACTACTCCTTTTTGGTTTGTTCTTGTTCTTGTTGCTTTTGCAACAGGGTCTCGCTCGGTTGCTGAGAGTCTCACTAAATTGCTGAGGCTGGTTTCGAACCTGCGATCCTCCTGGGTCAGCCTCCCAAGTACCAGGCTTATAGGCGTGCACCGCCATGGCCGGCTTCAACTACTCCTTAACCTCTGCTTGTGGGAGTTCCAGTCCTCACGGTCAAGAACATTCACTTTCTTAGAGATATCATCTAGTCTATTGGCTTTAATGATCTTTGACAGCCTATTTCAGTATTTATTTCCCCAGCCCAGACTACTTTCCTAATCTTTATCATTACTATTTTTGGTACTGGGAGTTGAACCAGGGGCTTTCTACCTCCAAGCTACACCCCAGCCCTTTAAAAATTTTTAAAAAATAAGTTGCTAAAGCTGGCCTAGAACCTGTGAGCCTCCTGTCTCAAGAACTGGGATTCCAAGCACGTGTCACCATTTTATATAAAGCACTTGATTATCCACAGATTTTGTTATCCATAGGGGGTCTTGGAAGCAATCCCCTATAGATACCAGGGAATGACTGTAATTTGAACAAAAAACACTCGAACAGTATTGTTAGCATTCTTTTGATTTTTGCAAGAATAAATTTGCATCTCCTGGACATTTTCCTAATCTTTAGAGTCATGAATCTGCCTACATATGTGTTACTCTCCTAACCAGAAGGTTAACAGATTATTTAAAATTTGTTCTGTCAAAAATCGAATCCCGCCGGGCGTGGTGGCGCACGCTTGTAATCCCAGTACTTTGGGAGGCGGAGACCGTAGGATCCGGGTTCGTGCCCAGCCTCAGCTCTCTCTCTCTTTCTCTCTCTCCGTCTCTCTCTCTCTCTCTCTACTTAGTGAGGCCCTCCACAACTTCGTGAGACCCGGTTTCAAAATAAAGTATAAAAAATAGGGCCGGGTGCGTAGCGCGGAGGTAGAACGCCCCTGGGTTCAATCCCCGGTACCACAAAAAAAAAAAAAAATCGAATCCCTGACTCTACCTTTAAAACCTGTCCCACTCACACCCTTCATAGTCTTCAGTTGATTTCAGTTCCACCCTGATGCTAGTTATTCAGGCCCCAAACTATAGAACCAACTTATCTTCTCTCTCCCACACCCCTCACTGAAACCAAGAAACCATGCTAGTTCTATATTCAAAATATAACCAGGCTCCACTTCTCTCCATTGCCCTGACTGCCACGGTATTTGATAGGTGATTGCAATAGTCTCTTACCTGTCTTCAGCTTCTCTCTCCATTCCCTTGCATTTAACCTCTATTCTCTTCCTGACAAATTCATCTAAAATCTAAGTCATTCATGTCTTCTAATTTCACTCAAAATAGGCTTCCTGGGCAATGTGTGATTTCCGCCATCTTCATACCTCTTGAACCATTCCCTTTTAGCATCCCCCTAGTTAGTGAGGCTCCGTTAACACCCCCTGCTTGGAATGTCTGGAAGCCACAGGGAGCTCTAGGTCCCTTTAGCTTAAGGAGCTTGGCTTCCTCTTTGAGCAAAGTGTAAATCCCCTAGTTGTCCACTTGATAAAGCCCATCTCATCCTTCAAATCTCTGCTCAAGTCTTATTTGTGCCACGACTCTTCTAATCGCTCTTTTTTTAACAACCCCAGCCCTTTTTATTTCTTTATTTTTGCTTGGAAACAGGGTCTTGTTAGGTTGCTGAGAGTCTTGCTACATTGCTGAAGCTGGCCTCAAACCTGTGATCCTCCAGTCTCAGCCTGCCAAGTACTGGGATTACAGGTGTGCACCACTATGCCTGGCTTCCTTGTGCGTATTATAATTCCCCCTCCTTCATTTGAATGCAAGCTCCAAGAGGGCAGGAATATTTATCCTTTATGTTCACTGAAATCTCTTAAATTTCCTACACTGAATTTCCTACACTTTCACTGAATTTCCTACAACACTACCTGACACACAGCTGGCTCTTTAAAAAATATTTACTAATTAGTTGGGAGGCTGAGAAAGCAAAATGCAAATAGCTTAATGCCATTTTTTTTTTTTTGGCGGTACCGGGGATTGAACCCAGGGGCGTTCTACCTCCGCGCTACGCCCCTGGCCCTATTTTTTATACTTTATTCTGAGACCGGGTCTCACGAAGTTGCGGAGGGCCTCACTAAGTAGAGAGAGAGAGAGAGAGAGAGAGAGAGAGAGAGAGAGACAGGGAGAGAAAGAGAGAGAGAGCTGAGGCTGGCCGCGAACCCGGATCCTCCGGTCTCCGCCTCCCGAAGTCCTGGGATTACAAGCGTGCGCCACCACGCCTGGCGCTTAATGCCATTTTTAATAAGATTTTCATTGATGTATATCAGCATATACATATGGAAACATAGAAGCACACATACGTGTTGTACAGTGTATAGATGTATAATGATATTTGTACACAAATTTTCCAGAAGGATCCATAGAAGTGTTAGCAAGTTCTATTTCTCTTAAAGTATGAATGATGTGGGTGTGCTTAGCATTCATATTTTCCATTTTTATACTTATATGCAATTCTAATTTTTGCCATGTATATTAATATTTTAATACATTTAACCAACCGTGAAGTAAAGGAAATGCAGAATTCCTGACTCCAAGATACATAATACATTTATTTATGTCAAGCATTTTCCTAGGTGCTGAGTGTGTACCAAAAACCAAAACGATCATGATGTCTATCTCAGTAGAATTTCAGTTTATTCAACTTGAACAAGTTGAATAGAATTATCTTTGAGAAACATTATGGCTAAGCAAACTGATTTTTTGGTGTGGTACTAGGGATTGAACCCGGGGGCATTCTACCTTTGAGCTACACCCCCAGCCCTATTTTTTAATTTTTATTTTTTAAATTTAATTTTATTTGTTTTTAATATGTTTTTATTGGTGCATTGTAGTCTCACATCACAATGAGTATCAGTTTGGTGTTAACATAACATGCACACAGCTCTTGGGGTCCCTCCCCCCGCCTCCCCCCCACATGTAGCACTGAGAATGATGTTGGTATAATCTCATATATACACGTTGTTTATGACAGTAATTCCATAGATTCACTTCTTTCTTGCCCTTCCCCTTCCCTTGTACCCCTTCCCTTGCACCACTGAGGGTTATCCGTTGTCATTGGAGTCCCTTTTGTGTCCCCACTA
>PVJS01028005.1:0-25816 GCA_004027185.1 Glis glis
GGACTACATTGCTGCAAACTGTAAGCCATCTGATAAATCTTTTTTTTTAAATATACTCATTCTGTGTATTCTGTTAATCTAGAGAACCCTGTCCAATACACAGACACACACACAGACACACACACACACACACACACACACACACACACATACACGGCATTAGTGAAAGGTGGAAGTTTCTTTTCACTCTGGAAGTATTTAAAAATTTTTTAAAGTAAAGGGAAACAATAATTTCAAAATTTTGAGTTGCCACCTGTACATGATCAAATCTTTGTGATTTTGTCACTTGTTTGTTTAAAAATACAACTTTTATTATCCTTGCATTTTTTTGGAATGTCTAGAAAGATATTAGTCTCTTTTCATCATTAAAATTTTGTGGCCACCTTTGATATTGAATTGTGGGTAGATTGCAAAGCAAATTACAATGTCTTGTTTTTTTCCCCCCAACTTGAATATTACATAACCTTGAAAAAGTCACTTGGCTGGCTTATGCATCATCAACCTCTTATCTCAAAGAGAATGATAGTATGACACTTGGAGAATATGAAAATGATGGTGATGATGAGGATGAGGATAGTAAATACTTTTGATAGACTTCTATACCAGGCCTTTTTCTAAGGATTTTATAAACATTACAAGTGCACATAGCATCTAATCCTCACAAAAACTGGTGAGGTAGGAACTACTGTCCTTCCCATGTTAAACACTTAAAAATTAAAGCACATGAGCTTAATTTGACAAGATTGCCTACATAGTAACTGGCAAAGATGGAACTGGAACCAAAATGGTCTGAAATCAACTATGTGGGTTTAAGTTATATACTGAGAAACTAGGTAATGACATATGCAGTGTAAACTCATGTCACACAGGAAAGAATTCTTATTTTTAAAAATAACAGGCCATCAGAGGAGCATGACTGTTTCTTTTGTATTTTGTGCAGAGCCTATTGTTCTGCATAATACAAAATACCTCAATAATCAGAGAAAATACTAATTTATTTTAAAGAAAGTAAATTAAATATCACCAACTAGCTCAACCATTTATCAGCTTATATCCTAGGGAGAAAACTTCTGTTGCAATTGTTTCATGTATTAGCACTTGAAATTAATTGGAACTCCTTTAGTTAATCTTAAACAAACAATAATAAATGCTGGTGAGGATATGTGGAAGTAAAAACCCTTATACACTGTTGATAGAATTGTGAATTAGTACAACCAATATGGAGATCAATGTGGAGATTCTTCAAAAGACTAGGAATGGAACTATCAAATGACCCAGGTATACCACTCCTTGTTATCTTTCTAAATGATATAAAGTCAAAATACTATAGTGATACATTCATATTCATGTTTATAGAAGTATACTTCACAATAGCCAAACTATAGAACCAACCTAGGTGTCTGTCAACAGATGAACAGATATGAAAATCACACAATGAAATTTTACTCATTCATAAAGAACAAAATTATGTCACTTGCTGGAAAATGGATGGAACTAGAAAATATTATGCTAAGTGCACTCAACCAGTTGCAAAAGTCAAGGGTCATATGTTTTTTCTCATTTGTGGACTAGAGAGAAAATAGAAAACTAAAGGGACTTTAAATAAATGAGGAAAGAGATCAGCAGAATAGTGGAAGGAAATTGGGGGAAAGAGTTGGAGAAAGAAAAAAGGAGAATTGATAAAGGAAACAATTCAAATAATGCTATGTTTGTATATGAAGGTACCACTACCAATCCCACTAACATGTCCAGAGGAAGGTTTAGGAGGGGGTGGGATCAGGAGAGAAATACACTAAGTGCTGTGCGCATGTATGTTTGTATTACTTTGAACCTCATTATGATATATAACTACAATGTACCAATAAAAGTATAAAAAAGTATTTAAAAGCTTAAAACTATGAAGTAAAGCATAAGTAATAATTTTCAAGGCTTTACACTTACCAAAAATAATGGTAACAAGGTATCCAAAATAGGCAGATTCAAGACTTGAGAGAGTCATATTAAAGTATCTTGGGTGATATTAAGTTAATTTCCTTCAATGATTGCTGCCCAATATTAGAATGCATTTAGTAAGTGGCATTTATACTTTTGAGATTAAACATGTTCAGAAATAAAATAGCTTCTTGACAGGAAAAAGATGCTCAGGTTAAAATAGGAATTTGGGGGATAGGTGTGGTCTGCTATTGTCCTCTGCTAGGAAAATCAAATAGATAAATATGCATTGTAGAGATTTTCTGTCTAAGGAAAATTCTTTCATCTACCTGCCAATACCAGATCAACAATCAAGGGCTTACCATGATATAACACATGACAAGAAAAGCCATTTTTCTCTAAATCCTTTGCTAAGCAGTATGAATATTAATAGCTATTGAAATACCAATTCTAATTTGCAGGCAAAAAGTTCATGCTATTATTCAAGCTGTGGGGTTGGTGAAAACAGGAATTGCTGAGAACCTCAGAGACTTCTTGAATTAGCTAACCAAGAACTTTACTAAACAATGATATCCTACTTGTAAAAAAGAGCATAAACCCTTACCTATTGTCAATAGGTAGATATAAAGAGAAGTACACAAATTTTCTCTTGGTCAATATACCAGTCATTATGTCATGTATATACCTTAGTTTTCCACATTAATATTCTAGGTTTTATATAACAATATATACTTCTCTCAGTACAGAACTGTCTATAAGTTTTTAACAGTAAAAATCTTTAGTTTTTGTGAAAAATGTAATATCATGTTTAGTGCATATTTATTAATTTAAAGCAGTAAGTTATGTATTTTGGGAAGCCATCCACTCAAATGGTTAAAACAATAAATTACCCCAAATGCTGAAGCTTTTCAGTGACCAATGCATAACTCATTTATTATAATATAATAATGTTGATGTAAATAATAGATTGAATCTATAGGTATATAGTCTTAACTACTTTCAATAAAGAACAAAATTATTTACATGAAAGTACAAAAGGTTATGATAGACAATATTGTCCTAAAAATGGAATATGATGATAGATGAATTGTGTCTGTGAACACCACTTTGGGACAATATATAAGAAATGTATGTGTATTTAACATCAAGAGAAACACTAATTAACAGATGTAATGGTGAAGAGCCATGTCTACTGATCACATACATGTGTAAAAATACTTTTAAACTGTTATAAAATGCCATATGTAAATAAGTGTTCTATATGCAGTAACAAAATCATTTAAGTGCTCATGTAAGTGAGCCTAAAGTTTACTGGCTGGTGTTCTATAATTTTCCCACTGTGATTTTATTATTTTCTTCCTTCCTAAGGCCATTTTCCTCATCACAGGTTTCCAATAAATAGAATTAACTATATTCAAGGTCATGCACATCTTCCTTTTTCTAAAAATTTAGCAAATTTTCACTGATCTGTCTTCCAGGGAAATGTCATTAGTATTTGATTTTATTATTTAATGCTTTTTCACACTCAAAAATGCATTTTTTTGGCTACTCTGGTTTAGGATTTTAAAACACTGTTATGAAAAATAGACATGACAGATTAAACAAACAAAATATTTCCAAAATATTTCCAAAACCACAGTGATTTTTAATTTGAATGCTCAGTTTAGAAATTCTAGCATAGCAAAGGAAATTATCAGCAATTCTAGATGCATTACATCACAGGGTTTAAATGTAAAATAGGAGGGCAACTTTGGCACAGAAAATTAACATAAATGATTACAAAGATTGAGGTGTATTAAAAGATGGGTTAAAGTAAAATTGTCTCATCCTTGGGGAACAAGAAAAAGAGGAAATAGAAAGTGAGATGAGAAGACAAGTTATTTGCAGGTAGAAAAGAGAAAAAAGCTATACTTTCTCAAGTCCCATGTCAGTATGAGCAAAATTGCATTTGAATTTATACAAGATGATGTCACTAAAATATTCTTTAATCCAACTTTTATACTTTGTTATTTAAAGTGTATATATTGTTATTTTGTATATCTTTGTTATTTAAAGTGGTGTGTGAAATGGAAGCAAAGGAAATTCTCTTTCAAATTCAAGTACTGAAGATCCTAGATGGAGGAGATCAGCAATAATTTATAGGAAGAGCTGGGAAACTTCGGCATCAAGGCCAGTGTCACTAAACCAGGAGAAAGATCCCAGAGCAATTATGTCAACAGTGAAGACTGACTGATGGATGTCATCAAGAACTAATAACTACATGATAGAAGACACACTGAACACTTCCAAAAACTGGTCATTGGAAATACTAGATAATAGGCACATATGAATGTATCACTTTGAATCTCATTACGATGAATAATTATATTACACCAATAAAATTCTAAAACAAAAAAAAAATCAAAAAACTAGATGGATACTTCTAGCATATGAAATAAGGTGCCAGATATGTAGGGCCTTGTGGCCTATAGTGTGGCCTGGTAGTGTGGATGTCAGAAGGTCTGAATATCATGTTAACATGATCAACATAGTTTCTTTGTAGAGAATGAACTTGAGAAGGTCACAAATGGAAATGGAGACCAGTGAGGAGGCTGTTACCATAAATTAAGCCAAGAAAAAGATGGCAGAATTCAGACTTCTGGAATGGTGGTGTGAGGAGCTCTTCTCCCACTGAAACATCCCAAAGTGGTGAAAATTGTTAATAAACTATGACTTAAAAGTCTCTGGAAAATTAACAAAGGACTTAAGGAAAATGTAACAAAATTATTCAAAAATAATCTACCAAGATTGACAAAAACAGTGATTGAGCCATGACCTGTTCTCTTCCTCACGTGTCCCTCTTTAGAGTGACAGAATCCTTTATCCCAGATTCCCAGTTCATGGCTATGATTTGTCCCTGGGAGTGGCAGCCCCTAGCATTTCTCAAGCCTTCAGCTCTGTGTGAAGAAGTTCTATTTTAGTCAAGAGCAGTTGGGAGATCCAGAGTTCTCTTCCTCTATGTCGTTCCACTCATTGAGTACAACAGTTATACTCGGGAGCAGCAGGCCAAGAATACTGGGGATCTAATTTGCCCTTGCCCCATTTCAGTTGTAGAGTGGTGGTTCCACACCAGGAGAGGCAAACCAGGAAGATCAGAGACCCAACCCAGGACCCATCCCAGTAAACTAGGTGTGCCATTGAGAGAAGCAAACCTTTGCAGCCACTTCAAATATCTCTGCAGCAGAGATATTGCCCCAGGGTAGAAAGAGGTTATAAGAAAAGTGAACTCAAAAGTTCTTCTCAAAGAAAGTGACAGTTTTGCAGACAAAGTGTGTAGAAATTCAAGTCCAAGACCATTCTCAAAGACAATGGAGATTTTGAGGGAATTAAGGATCAATCTGTTGTTATTTTAATTAAGAGTGACAACAAACTAATCATAGACTAAATATAAGTTAACAAGAGAAAACCAAGGAAAGAGACAGCTAAGAGGAGCAGTCCAGAGATCAGAAAGAGCCTCTTAGACTGACCTCAAAGACTGCTTCTGCAAAGAGCAATACACTTACTTAGGCCACACCATGGAGAAATCTGTGACCTAAGGCAGTGTTGAAAGATCACATCTGGTTAATGGTTATACCAGAGGTAGACAGCTTAACAGAAGGCTCAGGGGAAGCCTGCTCTAACCACTGTCTTCCCAAAGTGGGTGTGCTCTCTTTGAGAAGCAGCACAAAGCTGCACACTCCAGGGAAAGGAATCTTCTCTTAAATTGTCCAGCCATGTCACTAAACAGAAAAACAAGTAAATAAAACAAAATGCACTCTGGAGAGGAGGAGAAGGAATCAGTATTGAGACAGCTATATATATTGTCTAAAATGTTCAGTTTTCAAAAAAAATACAAGGAATGCAAAGAAACAGGAAAATGTGATCAATAGAAAATTAAGCAAGCAGAAGAAACTGCCTTTAGTGAGAGTCCATATGCTACACTTAGCAGACTATGATTTCAAATGTGTTTAAGAAACTAAAGCAAACCATGCTTAAAGACACAGAAAAAGGTGTGGTGACAGTATCTTATCAAATAGAAAGTATCAATGAGATAGAATTGAAAAGTACAATTACAGAAATGAAAGAAAATTACTAGAGCTTGACAGGAGATTTGAGCTGGCAGAGAAAGATTCAATGAACTTGAAGAGATGATGAAATCTGAAGAACAGAGGAGAGAGTTACAAAAAATGACCAGAACCTCAGAGAAATGTGGCACACTATTAGGCACTAATATATATGGAATGGTGGTACCAGAAAGAATGGAAAGAGAGAAAGAAACACAAAGGTATTAAAGAAACAATACCTGATAACTTCCCCCCAATCCTTGGCAATCACTATTCCACTCTTTGATTCTTTGAAGTTAGGTACCTCAAGAAATTGGAATCATGCAGTATTTGTCTTCTGATTGGCCTGCTTAACAGCATAAAAATGTCCTCAAGTTTCATCCATATTGTTACATACTACACAATTTCCTTGTTTTCTTTAGGCCCTGATGCTTCAGATTTTATTATTATTATTTAACATAATAATAATGCATGACTGTCAGTTTTTCTAAATTCCCTATCTTTATCCCCCATTAGTTTTGACATTTTTTATTTGTTGTAATCACAAGGCTGTACTTGCATAATCCAGTAAGATGTAGGCACTGCAGACATTGCTAGGCAGCTCTTTTTCAGTTTCATCATCTCATTGTGCCATTAATTCCACCTTCACATTCCTTTTATTTCTTTTAAATATGACATCTCAATAACTAATTGAGTGTGCAGTCTTATGACACTTAAGGATTTTCCATAGTTGCTCTTTGATAGGTTTGTGTTTTAATGAGAACAATTTAAATGCTAGCTTTTTCACTTTATGAATATCTAATTATGAAAAAGTTATATAGATTTCATAAATGCGTGTAGCTTCTTAAAAGCAGAATTTAAAAACCTGTGTCTTTATCTCAAGAATCTTCATTTACTTAGTTATGAAAAAGATACCTTAGTATTCAATAAAATATAAGAAATTTTACATCATTATTGAAAAAGTGAACATTGAAGACAAAAAGTTGGTTCTTATCCCTTCAGGCTATTTTATGATCTGGATATTTTATATCAGGATATATGATATTAGTGGGCTAAAAAGCCCCACTGGCTAGGAAACTTTAATGATTGTGCATGTAAAACTTAAAACAACAAAACAATGCTTTTTAAACTTTTTTCATAAGTGTATTGTGGAATACAAATAAATAATTCAAATTTATGCTATGGGCACCCTTCTTTGTGTGATTGGAATGGGGATGTAGGTTAAATCAGGAATGATTGTTGGTAACTTTTTCCTTAACTTCTTTCACATTGGCAGATGTTTACAGTTCTCTTCAGCTTTTGTTGTCATCTTGGAAGTTTACTTCCATTTATTGACATTCCCAAGCAACTTCATGGCAAAAAGATTCATATTCTATTAAAGCAAAAATAACTAAAATTTTCTACTCTACTACCATACTGAGTGAAGTATATTGTAGCTACTATATCTTGGTTGACTCTACTTATTATTAGACTAACACCCTCTGAACAAACATACACATACATGCACACACACATACCATATATGTTCATGGATCAAGCATACACACACATACACAACACTCAAGCTGCACATGGTAGTGCTCATGGAGTAAGCATATGTGTACACACAACCTCGACATACATACACACATTCATACCACATATATATGTGTGCATGGATTGAGCAATGGCAATGATTTACACTAATAAAGCCTCTTCTAAAATGATGAAAGTTTTAAGAAACAGCATTGAAATGTGTTACTCTCATGATTTTTAAATATGTTACAACAGAAAATGAACCCTCTCCAGAAAGAAGTCAGAGAAGTTCCACAAATAAGACCATGCCAATTGATTGTCTTTTAAACTATTTTTGAAATATCAATATAAAGCTATCAATATGTCACTTGAATCACATTTGGAAATTCTATGAGAACAACTGTGCTTTTCAGACTGACAATCCTTCTGCCACTCAAGGTCAAATGCCACTCGAATGAAAGAAATAAAAAGGGGATTTAAACATTTTTAATTTTTATCCATCTACATGCTCATTTAGTTTAAAAATCTCTTTCCATAATTGGTTCAAGTGAAGCTAAATGAATATTTCAAGATGTTCATTCCAAATTTGTGGACTGATGTCAGTGATCACAGAATTGTAAAGCTGGAATTGATCAGTGGCATTATCTGGTTCAGTGCTTTTGGTTGGCAGATGAGTTGATGTAAATTAATTATCTAAAAACTTTGTAGAATGAAAAAGGGAGTCATTATCATTTCAGGGGAGGAAAGTGAGGCATGAAGGCATTTAAAACGTTGCCAACTTTATTAGAGCTTGTTATCAGCAGTTGGGTCTAAGATCCAGCCTGCCGTTTACTGCTTCCCAATGTCCTTCTTTATCTTGATATTGTTGATGGTTTAAAGTGTCACCTGGGTGGGCATGGTGGTGCACACCTGTAATTCCAGTACTTGGGAGACTGAGACAGGAAGATCGAAGGTTCGAGGACAGCCCCAGTAATGTTAGCAAGGCTTCTCTCAGCAACCTAGCGAGACCCTGTTTTAAAACAAAAAATAAAAGGGGCTGGGAGTGTAGCTTGGAGGTAGAATGCTCCTGGGTTCAATCCCTAGTACTACAAAATAAATAATAAAAAAGTGTCTCTTGGATGTGGAAAGATCTGGATGTGGAAAGATTATTTATTTATTTATTTATTTATTTATTTATTTACTTATATACGTTACTGGAGATTGAACCCAGGGGCCTTCTACTTCCAGGCTACACCCCCAGCCCTATTTCATATTCTTTATTTTGAAATAGGGTCTCACTAAGTTGCGGAGGGCCTCACTAAGTAGCTGAGGCTGGCCGTGAACCCAGATCCTCTGATCTCAGCCTCCCAAGTACTGGGATTACAAGCATGCGCCACCATGCCCGACTCAATAATAATTTAATAAGAAAAATATATATATTCTGGCTTTCTGGACAGCACACTTACTATCTAGTTATGTTAACAGTGAAAGTGGGGTTCTGAATGTCACTGCTTGGGACATTCTGAGTTTTATTGAGCCGAACTCCAAAAAGAAAAAGACAATGCCATTTCAGTATGTGTGTTTAACAGACTTCACTTTAGTTGTAATATTTTGACTATGCAACACATAATAAGATCATTTTTTGCAAAATATATTTATAGGTTTAAGTCTAGCATCTAGTCACCCTGACTAAACAATTGTAATTGCTCTGAATGGACTCTAAATAGCTATCAACATTTCATTACAAAGCAATTACATCTGAGTCTTTCCCAGAGCTCTCAGCATGGCTTTTAAAAAATGAATTACATAAACAGGTGAAGTCAGCCTTTATGAAATATAACCTACAAGCCTAAAATGCAAGGCTTCAGAGTGGTAATGGAGTGGGGGAGGTTTAAGCCAAGTGATAAACACGTTTTAAATTCAAGGTAACTGCACTGAAAAAATTTATCCTGCTTACTCAAGGTAAGTTTATTTTTGAAAAGGGGAAATCTACAATGCTATGAAGATTCATTTTATAATGCTATGAAGCAATTCAAAATTTATTAGACCTTCCCTAAAGGTTAAATGAAGACCAGCATCTTGTAAATCCACACACACACACACACACACACACACACACACGACTATCCAAAGCAATTTATAACTGTGTACTTGTCTGCCTTCAAAAGGACATAATTGGTTAATTAATACCTGTTGAAGCTGGGTGTGGTGTCACATGCTTGTAATCCCAGTCCTTGGGAGGCTGAGACAGGAGGATCGCAGGTTCTCGGCCAGCCTCAGCTACTTAGTAAGGCCCTCCGCAACTTAGTGAGACCCTGTTTCAAAATAAAGAATAGAAAAATAGAGCTGGGGAATGTAGCTCAGAGGTAGAATGCCCCTGGGTTCAATCCCCAGTACCGCAAAACAAACAAACAAAAAACAAAAACAGAAACAAAAACAAAAACAAAAAACAAAAACAAACCCTGTTGAATGCTTACTGACTGCCAGGCACTACTCTAAACATTAGCATCTTCACAGCAATCCTATATAGTAGTTGTTTTCTAATATCCTCACTTTTGCACAGGGTGAAACTGAGACACACAGACTCTAATTTGTTGAAGATTTATCAGCCATTGCTGGAAGGTCAGGATTCAAACAAGGTTTTCTAGTGCTTGGGTTTATGATCATAATTGCTTTTTATGCTATCCACACTTACTGCTAAGGATGCTTTGTGTAGATCTGACTCTTTCCTGGAAATTTAGAGATGGAAAGAGTGGTGAGCCATTAACATATAACTAGGCACAACTTTATAAAATATTGTATTCATTTATGGGCCATGTTTCCAAATATGGCTTTTAAAAATGAAGATAGCAATGACCACACAGTGCATATGGATTCTTAAGTTTTCATGACAGGGATTCCTAATGGGGGCTGAGGGTCTAACTGTGCAAAGATGTGAAAATGTGTATCTGAGTATTTATCTGGGGACAAAATTTCTTTCTACATGACTTTTTACATTTTTAAAGGGACACATGGTTTTCGTAGCATCTAGAGCGGGGGTTGGCAAACGTTTTAGTAAAGGTCCATATAGAAATAGCTTAGGCTTTTTGAATTGTTTTTGGTTCACTTTTGGAACTGTTCAACTCTGCTGCTGTAGTGGGAAAGCAGCAGTAGACAGCACAGTGTTCCAATGCAGTTTTATTTATGGACTTTGAAATTTGAACTTCATGTGATTTTGTGCCACAAAATATTGTTCTTTTGATTGTTTGTTGATCAGTAGAAAATGTAAAAGCCAAACACTTTTTAGCTTAGGCATCATGAAAAATAAGCAGCAGTCCAGATTTGGCCAATGGATGAGTTTACCAGCCCCTCAACTAGACAAGTGATTCTTCCCAGCAACATGGTATTGTCTGAGAAGATTTTGATGCAAATTCTAAGGTCTTTCTGCTGATCTACTGAATCAGAATTTCTGAGAGTGAGGCCCAGCAGTCTGTTTTAAAAAGTCTTCCAGGTGAAGTGGTGACACACTAAATGTGAGAGCCATTGGTCTGAGTCATTGCTCTAATGATTTAATTCATCTATCCATTCACTCATTCTTGCAATGAATGACTTTTGAGAGCTTAGTTATATTGCAGCAGGAACACAATTGAGCAAATACTGTTTTTCTTTTACACAGATGCTATAATAATTCTCAAATAAAAGAGAACATGGCAACTTTCTGAAAATAACTTACTTTTTGAAATAGATCACATCATAGCCCCATCCATATACAACACATGCCTGAAATAAAATATCATACAACATGTATCCTTAACACACAAGATGTACTTCGATATTCTGTTTTATTCTATTTCTCTAGGATCCAACCCAATAAATTGATTTTAGATCACATTTCATAGTTTGAAAAAATGTCACAAGAAAATGTGCTCACCAGTGCAAATTCCTTGTTGAGAATCATCTGCTCCACCAAAGATGACTCATTGTGGAAGAGATGTGGCTGCATGTGGCTCCACATGTGGGGAAACCACCAGAACTCATCCACAGACCCCAGCAGAAGGTCATCTCCTTCATCTTCCTCCTCAGTCCCTAGAAAACATAAAGTTAAAAATTGCTTCAGTGAATTTTTTTTTTGTATTAGCTTAAAGGCTATTTTTGTAAGATTTACTTAATTCTTCATGCTACTGGTACACAGATTCAATTATGTGTCTTTTATTTAATCAGGAAAAAGTGACTGTAGTCTAAATTACATAAAAGACAAGGGTTTGGGGAAGCCAGGGTGAGTATCCCTGGCCCAGCTGCAATTGTTTAATTTAGAACTTAGGAGTATTTTATTATTGATATTACTTAGTATTGCTAGCATATGGTGGTAATAAAAAGTAGATATAATTTTAAATGCTTTTGTTTTGTTTTAGAATTATCAACAGTCAAGTTATCAAGTTCTCTCTCTATTGCACATAGGAATCCTGACCAGAGATAATACTTTTCCTTTCAAAAATGTTCATATATATTTCTAAAATTCATTTAACTAATGAATTTTGTTTATTTTCTGATTATAAAATAATATATATTTACTGAAGAAATATACAAAGCACAGGGTAGTAATATATAAAGCCAGAAAATAAAAATAAAAACAAAAAACTTACAAAGCCATTTTCTAGAACTAAATAGTAGGAACATTTTTGTATTCTTCTTTAAAATAATTTTCTGCTTACATTTTTAAAAATGTTGACCTCTTTCTATATAAATACTCTGTTTCCTTATATTTTAACTTAACATTATGTAAGTAAAATTTCCCATTTAATACAACTATTTCATAAAAATTAACAATAAATACAATAATTATTTATAATAGAAACCTTATTTTAGAATTTAAACTATTACTTTTTTCTCTTTTCTATTGAAGAAAATTATTAACAGCACCCAATGCATAGGAAAAACCATTGTTATGTCACAAGTTTAAAAAAAAGAAAGAGGAAAAAACACAATAACTTACTTTTAAGGTAATTCGTATTATTACAGTTACTCAAAAATATTTTTGTAATATGAAATTGTGTAGTTTTCATACAATTTTATAACATTCAGCCTGATTTAAAAATGTTCTGAATCAATTACATAATAATCAATTCTTGTTTGGTCTCCTACTAAACTATGTAAGTACAGTCAAATAGTAAGTCCTGGCTTATAATATGTGGTGAATTTATTTGGCTTATTCTTTGACAATAAAGTATTTTTTTTACAGGTGGATGATTGATTTTCTATATTTTACTTAAATTGAGGGAACAAATACGAAAGACATTTTAAGGGGTTCCGTAGGATGTTCTATTGGTGTGATCCACACTAAAGATTTCCTGGGTCATGGGAATAGTGCCAAAAAATTGGTAAAGCACATATTTGGTGTCAATACCTGGAATGGAGTCCCTACTCCTGCCACTTAATTAACCATGTGATTTTGATAAAGTTAGCTTCTCTGAGTCTCAGTTTCCTGGTTTAAAATGGGGAAATAAATACTTAATTCATACGGTCTTAGTATAGAATCAGTGAGATCAATTTATTAAAGCACTTAATATTGTAACTTGTAGATAGAGAGCATTCACAAATATTAGAATGTCTTCTTAAAATCATGTCAACTACATTATACTTTCTGTTTTGAATTTATATGTTTCTATGCATTCTTAGAAACTTTGTCTATAATTTTCTTATAGTCAGGCCATGGATTTTATTAGCTTACACTATAACATGCTACTTCCCTATGGAAGTGAATAAATGAATAATTTAGTTACGTCTATATTATACAGTCAATGGACTTTAGCAGCTTCCTATGACCACTGAAGTGTATGTCAATTTGGGTCTTCTAAAATCTATTCATTGTTCCTGTAATCCATAGTCTTTAATCCATAGTCCTCAAAAGCTGTAAGGACCTCCTGGTTTAAACAGGGTTTGGGCGCCATGAATGCTGCTCCACAGGACAAAGAAATAGAAGTTTTGAAAGTGATAAAGTCCTGTGAATAAGATGAGAAGTCAGCATTCTTAATTTTAATTAGTTAGCCAAAACCTATAGCATCACAGACTCACAATTCATTTACTTTTGTTAATATATTAAGAATATCAAATATTGAAATCCAAATGGGGACGAGTTTATTACTTCCTCAGATGTTTATGTTACAGATGCTTCTCAGGGCCATAATTTAACAGACTGAGTCATAGATTAGAAAGACTTACTTTATGCACCATATCATGAAGGAATTGAAGTTTCCCCAGCCCCCTGGAATTAGTCTGCTGTGCTTTGAATACAGAATGTTTGAGAAACACTTCCATTCACTTGAAACTCCGTTGATTACTGTTGCAAGTGGCAGGAAGAACATAATGCATACTTGACTTGGAGAAGGTCAATTACTCAATTTAAAGACAAATTTTCAGACTATTGATATAAACAGATGCTTGACTGATCATAAAGTCTTAGTGATTTTTAAATCAGAGATTATGCCAATTTATAAACTCCACAATGTTGAGAGTGACAATTAAAGTCTCTTTTTTAACAACATGGATTAACTTCTGTCAGCCTTTCTCTTATTTTATACTGGTCATATAATTCAAAGTCACATGAAACAGACCCTTGACATTGGAAATAGGTTAATGAAAAATATAATAAGTCACGCTGAGGGAACACAGCAGAATGTCAAATCTGAGTAAATGAAAATGTTATATTTTTTACTAACTCTAAACATATATTTTCAATACTTAATGTATGTTTAAATTATGTGTGAAAATGTAATTCATAGTTCATATTTGACCATGTTAACACAATTTATAATTCGTTAATTTATATGTGCTTGCATTGAACATTGTACTTTTAACCTAATCTATGTTCAAATCTAGATCATTATTAAAAAAGAACTACATTTTGTTCTTTTAAAATGATGTCCTTTTACTTTTCCTAATTCTGAGAGAATGAAAAGTTCTTCAGAAGTAAATATATGAAGAGTAAATTTCTCTGTTATTACTTTTGAAAGATCTGTGTTATGAGATATTAATATACTCTAAAAATTCTTCATCTGCCAAAATAAGGCAAGTTTTAGCAAGTTCTGAACTATAGGTTAATATCTTTAAAGGTACAGTTGTAACATTAAAATAAGAGATAAAAATGACAGTGTTTGCATTATCGCTTTTGTACAAATATCTGCCTTATATTTGCTGATTATGTGTAAAATATTATAATTCCTAAGTAGTAAGAAGATATTTCCTAGTTTTCTTTGCACTGAACCTGGCATGTTCCCATACAGGTAGGTGTAGGAAAAATAATTTAAAATATACTATACTAAGTAAAAACAAATGTATGATGATAAAAACTGATTAAAAGTCACCTACACTTCCAAAGTTAGAAAAAAGAGCCATGTAAATTATCTACTATTTACCTTTTTGATAATTTTTGATTCTTATACAAAATACTTTAAAATATTAATGATAAACACTTCAGAACACTTACAACATGCCAGACATATTTTCAGATCAGAGAGATATTATTATTGTTATCCTTGTTTTAGAGATGTGGAAACTGGGCCGGGTGTGGTGGTGCACACTTGCAATCCCAATACTTGGGAGACTGAGGCAGGAGGATCGCAGGTTCACTGCCAGCCTCAGCAACTTAGTGAAGCCCTCCAAAACTTAGTGAGACCTTGTTTCAAAATAAAAAATATAGTTTGGAAGTAGAATGCCCCTGGGTTCAATCCCCAGTACCACACACAAACAAAAAGAAAGATGTGGAAATTTAGGAATATACAGTTTATGTAGCCTGTTTGTGTTCATATAGCTAGTAAAATATCAGAACTTGGATTTTAATACAAGCAGCCTGTTTCCAACATCTAGCCTTTTAATCCACACTTCATAGAGAAAAGCAAAAAGCAACAACAAAAATAACACAAGGAGAAAGAATGCAACATTTCTAACGTTCATATTTGAAAGTTAATAGTTTTACATAAGTGGTATTTTTTGTTAAAGTAACTCTCAATGTTAACACAATTTGCAAACATTATCCATGAACTAATTTCTGATTGGGTCATGTTCAATTTATTATGAATTACCAAGAATAGCAACGATTGTCACCAGAAAATGTGCTCCATGAAAAATAAAATTTGTACCCTGCCATGCCTAGAAGACATCTTAATGCTGTAATATCTCCATCTTTCAATTGAGCTTTCACTGTGTAATTTCAATCAAGTCATAAACATTTCCAAACTAAAATATTTCACTGTAAGCTCCATGCCTTTCTTTTTTTCCTTTTAATCAACACTGTCCTTCCTCTTTCATTCTGACACCTGTGGGTGAATGACTTTTAGGGAAGACTTTAGTAATATGCCCTTTTTGGGTGATACTGTTTTTAGCATGAAGGACAGAGAAGCTGAATGGGAAAGAATACATGAGAAATTCCAATAAGTGAATCAGTCTAAAATGTGCAGAATCAATCATTATTACACTGGACATTTGCGATTAAATGTCTTCAAAACAACGAGGCTCATCAGTCAGCTTCCTTATGCATTGGAAAATGAAATCATCCTGGGAGCGAACTGAGGCAGTCATTGCAACAAGGCCGTCTCCTCATGGTTACACACCACGGCCAAGTGCACACGAAAGAATAGCACTTGCTTGATATGCACTCTTTCTTCCTATGATTTTAAATCTCCAAATAGGAATGTGACTAGATAGGAATGAAGCACTCCTTTCTGATAGTAGGTATCACCAACGTGAAATTCAGCTCTGAAAGAATCCTTGATATGCCCAAGTACATTAATAAGTACTCAACATGGTGTGATTGCACCCTTGAAAAATGTTATGGATGCTTTTTCAATGCTCCTGCAGATAAAACAGCTTAACAGTTAAATAATGATTGCACATTTATGTGAAGGATATTAAACTTCCAGGATTTAAGAATTTATATATGCTGCCTATTCTCTACAGTGCGCTATCATCACAGCATAATAATGTAAAGTGTTTTCTTCCATTTCATTTTTAGGTTAGTTCCAACACAAAGAGTCAACAAGGTTTGTTTACGAGATATAATTAAAGCTGGGTGCATGTCTGTAATCTCAGCAACTGGGGAGGCTGAGGCAGCAGGATCGCAAGTGGCCTCAGCAACTTAGTGAGAACATGTCTCAGAAATAAAAAATAAAAGGGCTGGGGATGTAGCTCAGTGGTAGAGCACAATTGGGGTCCATCCTTAGTACTGCAAAAACAAATAAAAATATATTTATAATTAAAATATGTCTTTTTTGTATCTTCTTTTAGATACAAATATCAACTATTTCCTAGTTGATGTGTACTGTGTACATGTTCAGGATCATAAAGAAGAAGTGGGGAGCATTATAATCTCTATCAACATTAATTCAGTAAATTTCTGGAGAGTTTAATAGGTCTCAGTATGAAAACCAAATAAAAACTGAGATGGTTATCCAGATATATTTCAGTCAAAAGAATGTTCACTTATGCTATACAGCTATATAAGACAAAATTGTATTGTTTGTATGTGAGCTCCAAATAATCCCATAATTTTTCTCCTGCATGAGTAGATGCAGCCTTACAGTTATCTGCTTTATAACTTTATAGTGAGAGCTTCTTAGGCCTGATCTCATTTCTTGAGGGTGCTTTTAAAGAAGATTTACAAAATCATGTCTTTTTTTGAAATTGTAAGCTGAAATTGCTTTGCCTGTGGAGATATGATGACCCAAATCTCTTTTTGCTAAATGTCATTTTAAAATATGCCATCATTTGATTTATCAACTGGTCTAAATACTAATTTTCTTTCTGTTATTTTAAACAGACTTACATGTTTCAAAGCAGGAGAAAAAAGCATCAAGGAAAAGCCAATAAGACACTGTTACTTCAATATTCTAATAAACCATGCTGAGCTTTCACATTTAACAGCTTCTTTGGGTAAAAAAGCTCCATTTATAATAATTAAAGTCTACCTTTGCATGGGATATTTTTAATGAGTCAATAAACTGCATGCATGCACAGGGAGTACTGTGAAAGGTTTCCACTAAGATGCTATGGGAAACAAAATTGCAAAGTCCTAAACAATGCCTTTAGCTCACAGCATATAAATGCACAAATAGGTGCAGATTATGGGTATTTCCTCAGTATGGTTCCCAACACATACTTTAGTACTATTTTTGTTATCATTGCAAGACAATCAGTTTTATGAACATACTTCTCTCTATACAAGTACCAGACATTACAATGCTACTATTCAGTAAATAAAAGTTGAAATCTGAAGGTGAGGGTGTATAAAGGTGAGAAACACCAGGACAGAATAATACATGAATGCCAATTCCATTTTGAGAATTTGTTGAAAGGTTTAGAATGAAGAGAAGTATAACTGTGGCTGGATAGAGATGGGAAAAACACAAACCTGATTATGAGATTTTAATGGATATTGGATCAAATTTGCCCTAATATTTTTAGGGAAAAATCCTGCAAGGTAAGGTAAACTAATATGGTGAAGTTTAGGGTCAATTACATATTTTGAGGCTATAAAATCCTTTTCCATCACCAAATATTGTCCAAGGGAAAATAATACATGCAAAGTATCCACCACCTCTACTATTTGACAATTTTAAACTACTGACTACTTTTATTAGTATTATTGTCTTTGTCATCACCATTACAAAAGTATGCTTTTACTTAGACTATGCTGACAAACAAGATTCACAGTCATATTTAGAACAATATTATGGTTTCTTTTACTGAGTTGAAAAAGTCAATTCTCTTTCTCTTTTGCCCTTGATTTTAATAGTATTTGCCAAAATAAACAAGCTCATTGATTTTGGATTTGGCTTCTCATATAATGCACCCAAGTTTTTCCCATAATCAATCTGGACATTCTGTTTCTCCTACTTATGGAACATTTATAATTTTATCTCCTATTTATATGTAGCTGCCTGAGAACACAAATCTCCTTCTTACCTGTGTGGTAAAACTTCCCTGAAAATCCAAGGTTGAAGGTAAAATTTGCAACCTGAGTGCGCAGTAAATTTTGAGTCTCTAGTAATGCCTGAAATAAATAAGAAATTAACATGATTTTAGAAAAGTAAATATGAAGCTTTGGGATGTCTCTTTGTAAATGTGTGTGCATGAGCAAACCAACAATGAGCTTTGTTGCTTTTTGGGATTTTGATGGGCACTGTTATGTCATATTCCTATTTCAGGTATTGTAATTACTATGGTTATTATTTTTGAAGGTTACCAAATTATGAAACAGTTAAGTCCTGAGCACATTATGCATTGCCGAGAGGAAATTCTCCAACTGCACAGCACCAAAATCATTTTTCATTTCTGTGTGAGACATTTCTTGAATTTCAGATATTATATTTCCTTTCCTTGGGGAAATTTTTTTTCAGAATTGTTGGATGCAGACAAGTACTGTATATGTTAGTAAGGAATAGGAGGGGACTTTTGTTTGAACTACAGTTTAGTATCTTATTTATAAGATACTGTACTATATCTCCCATAATTTAAAGGGATAATTATTCTGTTGAAAGCTTGGGATTTTGTTTAAAAGCCAAAGTATGATATATTTTTATAAGACATTGCTTATAAATCTAGAAACATGAAAAGGGAAAAAAACACATAGGAATAAGTACCCTTTGTATTACTAATCCCATAGGAAATATTCTGCAAACATAAACATATTCTGTAAACATAAACATCTCCCTAATTTCCAGTTTTGGAATTATACTATGTTAATTTCTTGTTTATGGATAGAAGGACATACTGATAATAGTCAGAATTAGTTAGGTCAATTTTTGCAAATCCCTCCAGTCTTTGCAGATTCCTATCTTAACATATATAGCATAATTCAGAAATCTTATGTCCTTGGGCTTTTTGTTTGCCTATTGGTCTGCTTATTGATTCAGAATGCTTTTCACATTTTAAAATGGACTTTTTTAGAGTACTTACTTTGTTTTAATGGAAATGAGAAACTCATTTCAAACTAGGACTGAATTTTGGTTAATGCTATCCATCTGTTAAGGTGACTAAAAAGCCGAGAGTTAGACAATTTCTTTTGCATTAGTCATGGTACTAAGCAATTTGCTTCAAAAATTTGTGAACCTTCCTATTTATTCATTTATGCCTGCAATTTAGTTTAATTTTGGAGAAAGAAATAAAGAAATGACAAAGTAACTCAAAGATTGATAAACTATAGAGCCAGTGGTTATCTAAGACCATAATTATACTGGGTGCAATCATGGCCAATCTTATCTAAATGACATCAATTATATAGACAATGAAAAAATAGACCAATTAGTTTAACTCAGTTCTATGAAATGTTTTTAAAAATTCTCAAAAAGGATCAAGGTAAATATTAAAAAGAGGATATGGTGCCAAGTGTGGTGTGGCAAACACCTATAATCCTAGTACTTGGGAGGCTGAGAATTGGGGGTCTCAGGTTTAAGGCCAACCTCTGCAACTTAGCAAAGCCCTCAGAAACTTAGTAGGACCCTATTTCACCAACACACACACACACACACACACACACACACACACCGAACAAAGAAGAGGATGAGGTTAAATATAAAATATATGAAACTAATTGAACTTATGGATAAATGCTGTGGAAGATAACTTTATTTTTTATCTTTTAAATATGCTTTTATTGGTGCATTATACTCTCACATCATGATGTAAATCATGTTGTCAGTGACATGCATACACACAGCACTTGGTGGCCCCCTGGCTCCCTCCCCATCCTCGCCTTTCCCCATACAGGTTACTGAGATTAACATTGGTATTTTCACATATGTACATAAAGCTGATCTAAGCAACTCCTTCATTGATCCTCACTCTTCCCTCTCCCCCTCCCCTAGACCACCTCCCTGGCTCCACTGAGGTTCAGTCTCCATTATCTGGAGTCTGGAGTCCCTTTGGTGTCCCAATTACTCCCTAGCTTCTGCATATGAGAGTAACATATGAGCCTTCACTTTCTGTGACTGGCTAATCTCACTTAACATAATGTTCTCTAGGTCCTTCCATTTTCCTGCAAATGACACAAGTTTGTTCTTCTTTATCACTGAGTAGAATTACATTATGTGGATATCCCATTTTTCCCTCTTAGTGAGTTTCTTTTTCTGTTTTTATTTTTTTGATTTTTACAATGTACAATCTCCAAGTTTCCATACTTTTATATCTTGAAATATACATTTTTAAATTTCTCTCTTCCCCTCTATTTCAACCCACTCTACTTCACTCTACTTCACTCTCTTCACTCTACTTCACTCTACTTCACTCAGTTTTTATTCCCCCTGAATTCCTGAAATCACTTTTATTGTACATTTATTTATCCATTATCCATTCTTTTTTTTGAAATCCATCATCCATCCTTAAATGCAATAAATATTGACTATAGATGAATATAGTATTGGGCTTAATAAGCATGGTCCATGAAACCTTGCCACTTACTGTCTAGGAAGGGAGACAGGAAGTAGTTACACAGATGTCTAATGGCAACTTTTGACAAGTGCTGTAAAAGAAGTCTAGATCATGCCCTCATAGATGGTAAGAGACTGCGATATGGGCTACATATTTGGTGCTTACTTAGGGGAACCAAATGAAAAAAAATAATAAAAACAACAATTTTTCCCTGATAAACTTGCCACCACGTTAGGCAGCCTCCTCATTACCATTTTCTTGGTCTTTTATGGTACTGTTTTCTGCAACAGTGTTTCCACTTTCCATTTCCAGGTTTCTCAACCTGGAAAGTAATGTGCCGAAAGCACACTGCAACATTGGACCAGGGGGGCCATTCAATTAGTGAACCAGCTTTTCTCAGTCATTTTGCTCCTCTAAATCTTTCCTTTATCTGTGAAATGGCATAATACTGAATATCATTTCATGCTATTATTGAAAGGATTGCATCTTATAAAACGTACAAAGTGGTTAGCTAAGTATCTGCCACATAGTAAGAGTTCAATAAATACCATCATTGAGCCCTGGGTATATCATTCACTCTCTGTCAATTAAGGATTTTTGGTACTTCCAATTTCTAATTAAACTACATGATTCTTCCAAATCACAATGTATTCTGGTTAAATTGAACTATCCCGTCTCCCACAATTCTACATAACTTTTTTTCTTTCCTTTCCTTTTTCTTTTTGTACTGGAGATTGATCCCAGGGGCTTTCTACCTCTGAGTTATACCTCTAACATCTTTAAAATTTTTTTCTTTAAAAAAAAAAAAACAGGGTCTTACTAAGTTGCTGAGAGTCTCCCTAACATGCTGAGGCTATCGGCGAACCTACAATCCTCCTGTCTCAGCCTTCCAACTGCTGGGATTACAGGTGTGTGCCACAGCGCCCAGCTCTCCATGCCAGTTTTTCATTCTGTTCCCTTTGCCCAGAGAGCCTCCCCTGATCCCAATCCCATGTCCCAAGCCCCATCTCTGCCCAACTGCCAGCTTTCTGAATGAAGCTTCTCTAATGCTTCAAAGTTTTTCATTTTCTCATCTCCTTATAGAAGCTTTCTAAATTATTTTAAGACTTTCACCATTTTCTGCTTTATTTCATGCACTTTTTATCTTATTTCTCTCCCTAGTCTATAAGCACCTTCAGGTTGATCAAACCTTACTTAGTTTTATGTATCCCATGTTGCTAAATGTATTTTTGTATATGGGAAAGGTACTCAAAGTATGATAAAAGCACATATTAATACGTAGAAATAAATAGAATTAGTTTAATTCATATTATTAGTAACATTTTCCCAATGGTGAAATGATAAACATGATTCCTAGGCTATACAAAAAAATCAGAACAATGTAGATAAAATCTTACTGTTTACTAGCATGTTTTACAACACTGATCTCTTACAACATTATTTTATGGGTCTCCTATTAAGACAAGCTCAAGGAGGCAAAGGTAGATGGGTTTTCTTCCACTGGTGCTAATTTGCTATATGAAGAATTGAGAGACCTCTCCATTGTTAAAAGAAGTGGAATTGTGTAGTTGCAAACTCCCAACATGTAATCTTGATTAAAATGGGAGTAACAATGACAAATTTTTGTTCTTATAAATAAGAACAAAATGGATAAAAAAAAAGAAATTATAAAAGGTTCCAAGGTTTCCTTCTTTGGTGAGTAAATGCTCTTTGGTTTTCAAAATTCATAGAAAGGGAGTTTCTGTGTTTTTCAATGATAAAGAAAAAGAGAAACAAATAATAATGAATATATATAGATCAATCCAATTTCAAAAAATAAAAATCAGAAATAAGTTTAAAAGAGGAAAGCACTAAGCCATGGAAATTAAAGAAAATGGAAAAAATAAAGATTAAAGTATAGGAAAAACTAAATGTTAGAGGAAAGATCAGAACAAAAAATATGAATATAAAGTTATAATAGATGAAGCATAGCAAAAAACCCTCTTATTTTGGAAAAACTTGCTAATGAACTGGAAATAATGTCTCAATATCAGATAGAAATCAAACAGTAAAGCTTATGAAATAGCATGTATTTATAAATACACTCTTCTGTATCCAAATATTTTGCAGGGATATTTAACTTTTGAAAATGTATGTAAAATAAAATATACTTAGAGTTTGGACAATGAATATAATTTTTTTTAATAGTTTGCAAGTCACAAAAACAATATGACTTGTACTAGCTACGATGAACTCACTATGTATCTTGATGGGATATTAATGAAAATAAATATATAATTTGTTTAGGGAAAAAAGTAGTTACTTGCATTTATTCAATGTTCTCATAGTGAATTCTTTAGTATTTAATAAATCATATCCAACTTTGTGCTTATATAAGTACATACTACTAATGAAAATGATTTTTTCGAATTTTATGTTGCAGAAAATGTTCTTAAGGAAATGGCTGAAATTATCCACTCTGGATACCTAGTTGGAGATGTTAATTTAGACTGCCATTGGGCTTAGCAGCATGCATTTCATCATATATTCTGGGTGGTTCTAAAAAATATCAAGCAATTGTTTTCAAGTTATCCATGTGAAATAAATCACCAGGATGACTGTAAAGCACCTATTCCCAGGCCCATAACCTAGGGATTCTGAATTGGAAGTACAGGATGAAGCCTAAGGAATCTTTTTAAAAGTAATTCTTACAACTTCAAAAGATTACCATCAAAAAACTTATGGAAATATTGAGTTATTACATTATTAATACCAGTTATATTGCACATGTCTTATATTACACATGTCTTGATCAATTTTCATATTTAGGTTGTTACTATCAGCCTAACTCTTCCCCTAAGTGTATTTAATTGAAAAGGCATAGGCATTTATATATATCCTCTGATATAGACTGATACTTCCAAATTTTTAAAACCAAATATCTCAGGGTATATAGTGTTTGCTTTTTTGTTTTGTTTTGTATAGTCTTTGATTATACTCAACAAATTAATAAAAGTGGCATCTTATCCTTACTAGATCCTTCTTGGGAATAAAGAAAATTATGTCCTTATTTTCTAGATGGAAAAAATTGCTTCATGGAAAGATTAAATGGTCCACCCAGATACCCCAAGGAGAAGGCCAATTAAACATGCTTTCCTTAACACTCAGCAGAACCTTAGTAACCTCAGGTCCCACTACAGTGAGTTTGTGTGGCCACAAAGGATGAAATGGAGACAGGATTCCATGAACTTTTGTGCAAAGACTATTTGTCATTGTACAAATAAAGATGTATAGGGCCAATCCAAGATCAAAGTATGAAGCTTTTGAAGTCCCTGCCTTCCTTCTTGCTCATCTCTTTCTCTTTAGAAAAAAATCCTCATCTTTTTTTATTGATAAACTCTTACTGCTAATTAAGGAGGAAATTATCTGATAAATTTATAAATCTACCAGAACTTATAACATAACATGCTAGGTCTTCTAAGTAATTTTACATTGAAGAGTTTAGCTCTGATTGTGGAATGGATGAGTTAATGAAGAATGAGTAAATAGCTCTGATGATAATACGGAACAAATGTGGAGGTGTTTTGTGAGGAGAAAGGGCAAGGGTGTCAGGCTCCTTCTGCTGAAATTCTGCCCAACTGTACAAAACCTGCAGGGTCAAAAAACACCTTGATATTTCAGAGACATCTGTCCTTTTGTCTTTTTGCCCATCAGGTAAGGGTTCTATTCATATCTTTTTTTCCTCTAGTCTTAAGTCTCTAGCATCTGCAGCTCACTGTCTTTGGCATATCTTCCCACCTATGCCATTGTTCCCTCATTCATTCATTCATTCATTCATTCACTGGTTCAGTATTGACTGAACTCTTGCTATATAGCAGTGTTAGGCACTCTTCCAGGTACTAAGGATATAGTAGAGATGGTAACAGTAATATCTAACATTGAGTTTTTACTACATGTGAGGTGGTAGAAAAAACTGTAATTGAAGTATTTCTTTAAATCTTCCAATGACTCCTTTAATAACTCTAATTTTACCAATTGGGAAAGTAAGGCATTAAAAAATGCCCAACACAAAACAAAACAGGTAAGTTTGCTGTTTTCATGCAGTTTATGGCACATTACAAATCAGTCAAACAATTATTTAATGGCAAATTGTTATTATTGTCACAAAGCATAATTTTAGCATATGCCATTATTGAAAGTAACACAGAGTACCTACATTTTCATAGGGTAGGCAAGGAGATCAATTAAACAGTAGCCATTTAGTTGAGGTGTGAAGAATAGGAGGTTGGTCATGCTCCAAATGGAGGACTTGGCCTTTTAGACAAAGGGACCCGTGAGAACAAGGATTGGTGTCAGGAAAGACCTGGGCATCTTCTTAACATACCAGCCTCTAATTTATTCCACATTATATATGAGTTACATTTTAAATTGATTCCTCTGGGTACTCACTGAGAAGGAATTACAGAAACAGAAGAGAAACAGCTCATTTAGGAGGGTTGTGAAGTAGTGTTAGTAAAAGATAAAAGCATGGCTTCTATTGGTGGTACTGGGAGTGGGGAAAAGCAAATAATGTGATCATTGGTGGATTGATGCAGAAGGGGTGTGGAGTGTGTTTCATGAATGGTTCAGGTCTCTGACTTTCAGAGTGAGAAAGAGTTGGGAAGGGTTGGAAGGAAAAAATCAATACTTCTTCTGCTACCCTAAACATTTCTTCCCCACAACAGCATGACTATGTTGTTGAAACCTCTATGCCACCCCGATAGGAAAGACAGAACTTAGTCATTACTTTCAAACTTTTGTCACCCAGCCCGGCATGGTGGCGCACGCTTGTAATCCCAGTACTTTGGGAGGCGGAGACCGGAGGATCCGGGTTCGCGGCCAGCCTCAGCGCGCATGCGCGCCCGCACGATCGATCGATCGATCGATCGATC
>PVJS01028006.1:0-25816 GCA_004027185.1 Glis glis
GAAATAAGGATAACCACTGAGATATAATAGGGAAATATTAATACATACTAGACATTATAGTTTCTTTTCTGTATTGAATGGTTACATTGGAGAATTATCAGTATTTCTTTCCCTTCAAAATATAGTTGCAACATTCACCCTTCTGTTTAAAAATATTAAAATACAAATGTAAATAGATAACAATTTATCCATACCATCTAAAGTAGATAATTAAAATATCTATCTGATGTGTCCTAATATATGTATGTGAGATAGAGAATAGATTGACAGATATATATGTATATATATGTAAAACATACATAGATATCATATATATACAGACACATGTATATGCTGATATAGAAATATATAATATAAATATAGATATACATAATCTATTGGTTATATATAGTTCTATATATTATATATACTACTGATTATACATGTGAGATATATGTGTACATATATATATACAGGCATTCTTATATGCTTATATTGATACATGTGTACCTAATACATATATAGATATACATGTCCTACTGATTATTTTATATACTATGATATGTAATGTATGAAATATTAAAATAATATATAGCCTACATAAAATTATATATATATATATATATCATGTATAACATAGTTATGATTTGAATCTGGAATGTCCCCCACAAACGCTCATTCACTCCAAGTCTGGCCTTCAGTGCAGCAAGGTTCAGAAGTGGGGCACGGCTGGAGGAGGTGGGTCCCTGGGGACGTAGCCTTGAGGACAACATATGTCCCTTGTCCCTTCCTCTCTCTCTCTCCCTCTGCTTTCCTGCTGCCATGAGCTGAGCAGCTTTCTTCTGCCAGGCCCTGCTGCTATGATGTTTCTGCCTTGGGGCCAGCAGACCATGGACTGGACCTCTGAAACCATGAGCCATAATAGACCTTTTCTCCCCTGAGTTGTTTTTACCAGGGATTTTGGTCAGGTGATGACAAGGTGACTCCCACTCATGTCCACACATAGGTGTACTGCCCATGGTATTCTGGTACTCCATGCTGGTGGTGGTGTGTTTTGCCCCGATAGCATTCTACACTTCTAGTCATTCCGTGGTAAAGCAGACAAGCACTTGCCTGGGACTTGGACACTCTTTTGACCCTGGCAGATGCCATCTCTTTAAGACCGTGTACCATCTGCAGAGGTGGTTCAGCAGGATCACTAATTCTGATACCATCTAAGAAGAAAATGGTCACAGATCATTAAGTATACTGAATTACACCTGAATATGGAATATCTTTATTCAAGGAATAACTTTTCAGTTCACAGAAATGGACGTGATAAGCACATGAGAATGACCTCTTATGCTATCATATTTATAGTAAATGTGGTTTCCCCAAAACACTTTAAATACTTGAACATAGTTTTTAAAAACCCACAGAATTCTTTTTCACTCTTGCTTTGAAACAGAATTTTCCAATTGCAAATGTCTGATGGCAATTCTTACGTATAACTTTACTGTATATGAGTTTACCAAAAAAACTTACAATTTTGACTCCTTTTGTTAAAAATCATTTGCAGATAAGAATGGATTGAGCTACTTTTCTGGCTGGTCATGGGATACGAACAGGTGCTTGGACTGCATAGCAGTAGCGAAGGCCTTAAAGGCACGTCACCTTCAGACTCTCAGCGTCTTGTACGACAAGTTGTGATGTGTAGATTATTTGACTAATGACCTTTTCTAATTGCAAGACATATGATGAGAAATGAAAGGCACACTGTAATTACTCTTTATGTCTTTTCCAGTTCTCTAAATCAAGTTTTTGAGACATGCCTATAGTTGTTATGAAAGTGATAGAATTTAATTTACACTGAGTTCTTTAGATTAGCCTTGCAAGACTGATTTTTGTCCCAGAGATCATGGAATCAGACCAACAGTAATTTATATGCCCAAAGAAGAATCTAACTAAAATGCTCAATAAAATGAACATATCTTTTTTATTTTCTTTTTTATGGTACTAGGGATTGAACCCAGAGTCATTCTACCTCTGAGCTACACCTCCCCCCAGTCCTTTTCATTTTTTATTTTGAAACAGGGTCTTGCTAAGTTGCTGAGGTTGATCTGGAACCTGTGATCTTCCTGTCTCAGCCACCCAAGTACTGGGATTACAGGTGTGTGCCACCACATCCAGCTGTCAACATATCTTAATAATATTTAATAAATATATAGAGCATACTACTCATTTATGAAGTGGTATATATCTTTAAGGAATACGTGATTTCTCAAGCTTCCCCATGGTGGAAGTTTGTAGTCCCTTGGCCCATCACTGCAGATTTTAATCCATGGTGCAGTGCTTCATGTTCTACTAACTGTCCTGTCACGTTATTTGGAACTTTCAATATCTGTGTAAACCATTCCCTTTATAAACCCATTTTTTAATTATCAGGCCTCCTCACCTCCATTGATGTCATCCCCCACTGTGTCTAGCCATTCACTTCCAAGATCATCCCTTGGACTTTGACATAATCATTTATTACACTCACTCCATAACTGTGCTGCCCATTCCCTGCAGCTCCCTAAATCAACCATTAAAATGACTCCCCTTACGTCCTCGCTTCCCCTCCTCCTAGCTTTAGTCCACGTGCGGTCTCATGCAGTCACCTCTGCGATCACCTTCAGTTTCTTTGCTCCTCTCACCTTCCAGAACACTTACCCAGAAAAAATACCAGTGTTCCCCCAGTGCAGCTTTCTAACCTGGGGGTGCAGAATGCAGCTCGGAGACACACACACACCTACAGCCGACTGCGCTCATTTTCCAATTAGTGGCTTCTAACCACAAGTGGGATCCTGGTGTCCCAATTCTACTTCATTACCCTGCTCTCTCTCTCCTGCCCTCCATACCTCCCCCCATCCACCTCCCCTTCACCCAATTTTTGTTTCCCAATTCATTAAAATACTAACTTATTTTGTGGCTCCCTTTTAAACTAGTAATAATCACATATTTCCCTATATTTTGCCTCATTCTCTTTGAACCAAAGAAGTGTTCAGGGACCTACTGGGGCAGTCCTTGTCAAGGTACCAGCAGTCTTCATGCTGCTGAATCCGGCAGGGAATTGTCAGTCTTCATCTTAACTCTTCAGCTGCATTTGACACGGAGCATTTCCTCTGCCCTGAAACATTTTCTCGGTGTTTCTCTGTCTCTTTTGGTTCTCCCCTTACTGAATGTACTGCTCTTTCTCATTTACGTACCTTTTCATGTTCCTTGTTTTTGAATGGTGGACAGCTCTGGTTTCAGTTCCTGGACCTCTTTCCTTTTCTGTCTCCACCGGCTCACTCAGAGATCTCATCCAGACTCATGTTCCATCCACATACTTACGACTCACAACTTTGCACTCTAGCTCTGTCTTCTCTGTTGAGATTTGGGCCAGACACCCAACTGCTTATTAGCATCTCAAACTCTTTGTTCCTAAAATCAAGCTACCACTAAAAATAAACGTCCCTCTCTTAGTTTTCTGCTCCCAAGTAAATATCAGCTCTTTTTATCTATTTGCTCAGGCCCAAGACCTTAGCTTCCTCTTTGTTTCTTCCTAGTGCCCCTCAGATTCAAAATCCTACTTATCATCAAAGGCTATCCCATCAATATATACACCCAGAATCCAATCAGTTCTTGTGATCTCCGCCATTTCCACTCCTGAGCCATTAATTGCATGGATTGCTGGAATGATTTTCCAATTGATCTCCCTGCTTTCACCCTTGCTCCATCCCCCGCAGTCTAATTTCAACATAGCAGCCGGAGTGAAATATTGAAATGAGAGGTTTTCAGCCCTTTCAGTGTACAAGCCAAAGGATTTACAAGTGGAATTTTAATTTAGAGATTGTTTTGGCTTTTGGATGATGGAAATAATGCATGTTTAGTGGAAGTATTTCTACACCAAGCAAAGCTTAATCATTCTTACTAGTGACACGCAATGACCACTGCCTTAAGATAATTCCTGTCCAAGGTTGGAATTTTCCAGGTAGGTCCTAATAATACAAAGGATTTAAGTTATGTTTGCAGTATAGCCCTAGTCCTCTATTTTACAACGTCTTCTGTTATGGGAAAAAAAAAGAGAGAGCCACTTCAATGTAGAGCTAGGTGAAATGTTATTATGAAAATTTTCTAGGACAAAACTCCTGATACCTCTAAGTTTTGACAAGCTTTATTCTAACTCACTCAACTCTCTTGAAAAGGCCCAGAACCCAGGTACAGAAGGTTCCAGAAACAACTTTAGGTGCTTCCTGATCTAAGCAACCAGCCTCAGCCAAACAATCATCTATTTGTTCTCCACCCCATTGGCGGAACCACTCATGCGGAATTTATCATACTACCTAACTTCTGGATCTTTCTCTGACAAAAAAGAAAAAAATTCTGTTTATACCTTTGACTGAATTATTTTTCTTGACAACTTGGTCCATACACCCAAGGAAGGCTAATTAGATAATGGAATTAACCCATTCAGTATAATTATTAACTTTAATTTGTCTTACCAGCATTGTTGATGCGGGGAAATATTCTCTTATTGTTTACATTGGTCATTGGTTACTTAATTTTATTCTGGCCCTTGGAGATTTAAAATGGTATTTCCAATCTAATCTTCTAATACATATTTTATTCATTCCAACATCAAGCAAAATTTTATAGTTCAAAACTTTCAATGTTAATTGACTTCACATGCTAATGTATGAACTTTTATTGTTGAAGATTTATAATGACATAACTCATCAAATATTAACTTATTTTATAACTTCCTTTAAAGGGAGCAATAATCATTTTCTTCCCTTTTTTTTGCTGAATTCTTTCTCGACCTATTCTATAAATGGCTTTCATCCCTACCAGAATAGGGCATATCATTCCCATGACCATAAGAGCGGGGATTGAAACATTAAGTAGTACAGAGTAGTAATTTTATTCTGAGCTTCTTTGTGCCTATACACCAGGACTCCACATTAGTCAGTAACAGGGCTGGACATGTGAAGGTATACACAAAGGCAAGGGCTACTCTATTTTAACCTGGTCAAATGTGTTTTTTTAAAATAATATCAAAATAAGTAAGTAAAAAGTTCATTTGTAAATGCTTTTCGGTCCTAAATAGACTTACAAAGTTGCTCTAGCCATACTTAGTTATTTTACTTTTTTATACTTTTTTGGTGCATTATATTCTTATAATGTAGTTCATAGTGATTGTGACATACAAGCACACAACACTTGGCAGGCTTTCCCCCAGCTCCCCCCCCCCACTCTCCCCTTCCTCATACAAGGTATTGAGATTGGCATTGGTATTCTCACATATGTACATGTTGATGGAAGTAATTACTTCATTGTTCCTCCCTCTCTCTCACTTCCCCTAGACCACCTCCCTGGCTCCACTGGAATTTCTCATCTATTACCTGAAGTCCCTCTGGTATCCTGATTACTCCCTAGCTTCTGCATAGGACCGAAAACATATGACCCTTCACTTTCTGTGACTGGCTAATCTCACTTAGCATAATCTTCTCCAGGTCCATCCATTTTCCTGCAAATAACAAAATTTTGTTCTTTATTGCTGAGTAGAATTCCTTTGTGTGTATATCCCATAATTTTATAATCCATTCATCTGTTAATGGGCACCTAGGTTGGTTCCATAATTTGGCTATTGTGAATTGTGTTGCTATAACATGGATATGCATATGTTACTATAATATTCTGAGTTAAGTCTATTTGGAAAGATACCCAGGAGTGGGGTACCTGGATCATAGGGTGGATGCATTCGCAATTTTCTGAGGAATCTCCACACCGATCTCCATAGTTGCTATATTAATTTGCAAGCCCAATAATTGTGTAGAAGAGTTTCTATTTCCCTACGTCATTGCCAGCATTTATTGCCATTTGTCTTCTTGATGATTGCCATTTTGATTGGTGTTAGATGGAATCTCAGTGTAGTTTTGATTTGTATCTCTCTGATTGCTAATGATGTTGGACATTTTTTCATGTATTTATTGGCTATTTGCATTTATTCTTTTGTGAAGTATCTATTTAGTTCAATTGTCCATGTCTTGATTGTTTTTTTTTTTAGTGTCAAGTCTTTTAAGTACTTTGTATATTCTAGATATTAGTCCTCTGTCAGAGAAATCGCTGGCAAAGATCTTTTCCCATTCTGTAGGCTCTCTCTTTAGACTTTTGATGGTTTCCTTTGATGACCAGAAACTTTTTAGTTTAATGTATTGGTGATCTCCCTTGTTGTTGAGTTGTGGGAGGTTATTGTTCCTCATTGGTCTTCATTCTCATGTTTTCAGAATTCTCAGATTTGTGTTTTTGTTGTCTCAGCATCCTCTTCCTCTTTATGTGAGAGTCCTGTCTTGTTTGTTATCCCTTTATAATAAGGCCTATGCTAGGGGTATATATTTATAATATATCTGTCTCATATAATCAGACTTTTGAGTTTGTCCCCCAGAATCTCTTTAACAAGATACAGTTCTTAGTGCAGGCAAACAGGAGTCTCTAGCTTCAGGCCACCATGCTCTCCTGGCCCAAACTCAGCAAGGCCAGATACTGTGATGTTCCATACATAGCCTGTGGTCTGCTGATTGGGACACCAGCAGACACCACCCGCTGCTCTCCTGGTTGTGAACCTGTGAAACCTTGCAGAGTGCTGATGTATGCTTTCTGTGGTCACTGCACATAAGCTCAGAAGGGCCAGAGATTACTATGTTCCAAGGTTGTGGCCCCTCTGACTGAGCTTTCATAGCCCAGGGTCAGCACCACTGATCTGCTGGTTATGATCACATGGAGCACTGTCAATCACTGGCATGCATGAACGCCAGGACCAAACTGCTGGTGAAAAGAGTGTTGTGTTCCCAGCCTGTTGCTGTGATCATGTGAACCCCTGATGGCCCCTGGCCTCCCTTCTTTCAGGGGCTCAAGCCCTGGAAGGGAGACATTGTACCTTTCTGAGCCTGGGGCTTTGGTGGTTCAGTTATTTATCCCCATGACACTGCTGTTTCTCTAAGCAGCTGAAATCACGTGAGATGTTGGTTCTTGTGGTGTGTTTATAGCCTCCCAGGCATGCAGTATGGTTGGTTGAGTTATTTCAACCCACAGACACCGCTGTCCTGTGGTGGTTGCTAGAGACCCTGAATGGGCACAGCCAACTGTGGACTCTAGGTTCCACCCACCTGAGTGTCCCCAGGGACTGTCAACTAATTCATGTTTCTGCTGTTTTGGATTGTATATACTGCTCCCACCTCAGTAGGGAGAATTTGCCAACTCACAGATCTCCCAGGTCTGTTCGTTGCCATGCAAGTCCCTGCAGCCAGGCAGACTCCTACTAGGATGGTCTGTAAACCCAAGGTCTTGACGAGTGCTGCTCATGTACCTGCAGGAAGGGATGAGTTTGGCTGAAGCCACAGGAGTTTCCCAGATGGTTTGGCTGGTTGGTCTGTAGATTTACAGTGGTCTTGATGAGGTGGGATGTAGCCACTGTGGTCCCTGCAGGAAAGTCTTGTCATTTCTCTGTCCAGCTGCAGCCACAGGAGTTCACTTGGTAATTTGGATGGGTGGTCTGGGGAGTTGCAATCTTGAGGTATTGAAGCATGGAGAGAAGAGAGCGATTGCTTTTGGTGTTGGTTCTTTGTAGTCACTGGCTCCACAGTATTCTGCTTTTTCTTTGCTGGAGTTGGTTTCTGGGAGCTGGTGGGTCTCAGCAGTCACCAGCCCTGGTGTAGTCTCACCAAGATGGCACCTCCTCTGCTCTCTACTCACCAGATGAAGTGCATGGAGCTCATTTCAGTCCTCTGCTCTTTGTGCTGCATCCAGTTTACCAGTTTCTACTGTCTTTCTGCTGTTGAGTTCTGTCTTCTTCTCTTGCCAAGAAGCAGTCTTCCTAGTGGTTGAGTTCTGAGTCTTGGAGCAACTGAAAAGTGCTGTCCTCTGCTATTCTGCCATCTTTAATCCTCAGCCTTATTTATTTATTATACCACTATTAAAATCAACTCCCAGAAAATCTGTGGTGTGTGTGTGTGTGTGTGTGTGTGTGTGTGTGTATGTGTGTGTCTACCATTAGACATGATCACTATAAATCTACTGAACATCTCTTCTCTGACCATGAATCACAGGCTACTCTTGCAGCTTCAGGTTAGTTCTCACTCAAAGTGTTTAGTAACTCTCTTTTCCACTAAGCAGAGATCTCCTTCAGTTTCTACCCTCATACTTTGAACTTGTTTTAATGTGTCCTGAACCCCTAGTCCCACCAAGACAAATCTCCATACTTAATGTCATGGCTAGAACAGAAAATGTTTAGAAAAATGATGGCTCCCAAGGCATAAAAACCCTTGTGACCTTTGTAATTCACAATACATCTGCCTCTCGCATCAGTCTGTTATGTTTTAAGAGGTTTGGAGTAGGTCCTGTTGTTTCCTACTATATATTCAGTGTTTAGCCCAGGGTAAAGCTTATGATTGATTTTTAGTGGCTTAATGAAAATTTTTGTTGAATGACTGAATGAATGGATTAATGTTCCCAATGCATGCATCCTTTAAATATGTGATATAAAACAATCACTAATAGATATAATACTAGGTAGTTTGTGATAACAAACTTTTAATCTGTTTGTACTGTTGTATAAAAAACACAAACTAGGCATTTATAAACAATATAAATATTTTTTTTTCTCATGGTTCTGGAGACTGAAAAGTCCAAAATCAAGGTACTGTCAGGATTATTGTCTGGTGTGGATTGCTCTCTGCTTCCAAGATAGTACCTGTTACTGCATCCTCTGGAAGGAGGGAATGCTTAGTACTCACCAGGACAGGAGGAAGCTAGCTTAAACCTTAAGACCTTCTGTAAGAAAGCCAATACCATTCGTGAGGGTGGAGCTTAGTAACTTAATCACCTCCCAAGGCCATGCCTCTTAATACTGTTGTGCTGGAGATTAAGTTTCAGTGTGAATTTTGGATCAGAAAACATTACCATCATTCAAACCATGGAAATAACCAAAAACCAAAAGTAAATCAAAAGAGACAGAAATCAGTTTGCCGGGAGTATCCTGAATGGCTTTATAGAATATGGGTTCTTTCAAGAGACAAAGATAAGAGACTATAGGCAATGTGATTTCTATCTGAGCAAGGACATGTTTGAGAAAGTTGAACAATAGTTTGGCTAGAATGTAGAAATAAAGCCATCATGCCCACATTATGGAGAGTTCGAATGCTAAGTCAGAGATCAGTCATTGTACTGAATAGGTAACCAATAGGGAAAATAGCAGGGAGTGTATGAAGAACATAATATGCACATTGAAAACTCATAGAATTGAATAGCAGCCACAATAAGGTACCTGAAGAGAGATACTAATGGAAAATAGACATTTATTTCCTGGGATGCATTCACTATTCACAAATGCAGGTGCATGCACTCTCCACCTGTGCTTTATTTTCCTGGAGGGCTCCAGGCACCAGCCTTTATCTTTTCTGGGCCTCAGGAAGAAGACAAGGTTAAAGTTGCATCAAAAGGTAGAAAAAGCCCGATTGTTTTGTTCACAAATGGCTTTTGCTTTTGATATGCAGACTTAAATGTATAATTCTTAGAAGAGAACACTTACAGAGAGGACATAGGGTAGGGAAAATCTGGCATATTGAAAATTTTAGGTTTCAGTTAAACAAAAAAAATACTTGGTAAAATTTTTTTCAAGCAAAAAAGTTTCAATTGCAAAGAGAAGTACAAATAAATCAAAGTAAATACTGATTTAATTGGCTCACATTAAAATAATTCTTAACAGTAACAGTACAGCTTAATTTGTCATTGAACTACAGGCAACTGGGGAAACTGAAGCAATCACAGATAGGCCAGCTCAAGTTTACTTCTGCATGAAGATTTCCCAAAATATTCTGGCCCTGAACTAGGACTTAAGCCATTTAATGTACTCCATATTTGCTATAAATGACTTTATTTTTATTAACTTCATAATCATTTTCTGCAGTTAATAATAAAATTGCTTTGTATTTCTATGTGACATCTTAGTATTTCAATGATATAACATAAGGCAAGTACTCTATCTTATATTTCCCTTGAATCTCATCCTTCTCACTTAGTGATAAAAATTGGTAATACAATTAGTCTTACATAAATTGCAATAAACCAGATTGGTACCCTCTTCTACTCCATAACAGAGGGTTCAATTTATTGTAGATATTTATTTTTCTCAAGCTAAATTCTCATTTATGGTTTGGATTGTTCTATGAAGCTACCACTATCTTTTATATTAGGATTCCAGAGTCCATTTATCCATTGAATTCTCTGTCATTTGGACTGCCATTAATCACATAGATTTATACGTTGGAAAGATAAGGAAAGAGGAAGGATACCCCATTGTTTAATTTCCTACTTATGTGATATCTTCTTTTCTGAAGTTATGTTTGACCTTGTTGTATATATTAGAGGTAATAGTGGGAACCAGATTCTTTGAGTCAGAAACCTAATTTTACTTATTTTTATGTTCCTGACCCATTTTATCTCTGATTCAGTGTGATCCTAGTACAATTTTTTTTCAGTAATCATTTTGTAAGTACCTGTCATGTTTTACTAGAAAGAGGTCCTACTATCTATGAGGTCATATTCTGGAAAGAAAGAGATTCATAATAACCCAGTTAATTGACTTGGTTATAAAATATGGACTTCCATTTAACAGAATTTGTATTTAACTGGATTTTCTAATTATATGAGGATTAACCTATATTTCTAGTGAATCTTAGAGCAAAGAAGCCTGTATTTTAAGGGGCTGTTACAGTGGTGTTCTCAGAGGTACATATATGTATGCAGGTGAGTTGATAGTTCAATATGTAATTTTTAAAATGTACCATTTTGACAACACTGCTAGCATTCCATCAGAAAGATTTTTACATGAAAAATGAAGAGGAAAGCTCATCCCCTTGACAAGCACTTACCAGTCATCTACCAAGTGCTGGGCACTGGTCATTCATGTTGTGTATACACGATGTGACCATGCCTTTGAGCAAATCCAGTCTACTGGAAGAATCAAACATGTAACGAAATGATTACAATATATGATGATGAGACCAAACTGGACATGGAGGAGGAAGAATCTCCTTCCATCTGAGAGTACAAAGAAGGGCTCCCTGGGGACATAGAGTAAGCAGGATCTTGGGGATGAAGGAAAATCATGGACAACAGCAGATCAGGAAAAGTAGAAGCCATTTCCTGTGATATGGTAGAATCCCTGACTAGATTGGTTTCAGCCACTGAAAAGATACTAAGGTTGGCCATTTCTCATTTCTATTTTATTTGAAGAATAAATGTTTCTTCCTACACAACTGGCCACAAACTTTATATAAAGGCCATGCAAACCAATCAATAATTTTATTGATTCTTCTCTTCTATTACAATAGAGGTAGTATCTGTTTTTTTTTTTTAAATCCAGTACGTTCACCTTCTGAGAAGCTTCACACTCTAAACTTTTTTCCCTGTACGTTGCACTGCTAGCTTCTAACCAAAATCTCTGGCATCCGCCTTTAAGCATGCTCAGATCTGTCCCATGTGGATCTTAATTCCACGTATACACCTGACAACCTTGGGATCCCATTACAAGATGCACTTCTAGAGGGGCTGTCTCTAATTCCTCACTGCCAGTTAATCCTGGACCACTCCAATCAGGCTTTTGCTCAACCAACACAGACCTCCTCAAAGGTCACTAATGACCTCCATATTTCTAAATAAAATGGACTCTCCATTCTTTCCTTGCTTCTCCTGTCAGATACATTTAGCACTATAAATTAGTTCTTCTTTCTTGAAACAATTTCTTATACTGATTTCCATGACGTAACACTCTTGTTTTTCTTGTGTCTCCAGATTTTTCCTGTACCTGCTAGTTTCCTTTTGTAGGCACTTTCTCCTTTACCCGGTGGGGAATGAGGTGATGACACTATTAGTCTTTTCTCTTTTTGCTCATGTTCCTCCTATCAGGCTGATAACATGCATTCTGTCTCATTGATAGCATCCATTCAATTTCTGTGTACTCTAAAAACTCCCAAACCTAAATTTCCAGTTGAGTTGTACCTTTTAAAACCTTCTGGGTTTGTTTAACATGCATTTCCCCATTCCTTCTATCTTGACATCTTGCCTGCTCTCTTGTTTTCTATGTAGGAAAATACATAATTATCTGTCTTGTGCCTTAGGCCAAGAAATCATAAAACAAACAAACAAATTAACAAAAAACAATCTTAGCTTTTAAAACACCTTAAAGCAGAGTTTCTCAACAACCCCAGCACTGTTGACATTTGGGGCTGGATGACCATTTGTTGGGGGGTCTCACCTGTGTTTTACAGAATGTTTCATCGGTATCCCACACCGGTACCCACAGGTGGCAATAGTACCCCCTTCCAGTTGTGGCAAGAAAACTATGTCCAGAAGTGGCCAATTATCTCAGGAGGATGGGGGGGGCAGGGTACAGGGAGAATCACTGTTTTTAGAAGGCAAGACAAAGAAACAGAAATCATATTCAAGTTTTCATAAAGCCACTGGGACACAAGATTTAATTTAAGGCACGAACGCTGGGCATGGTGGCGCACGCTTGTAATCCCAGTACTTTGGGAGGCGGAGACCGGAAGATCCAGGTTCAGGGCCAGCCTCAGCTCTCTCTCTGTGTCTCCCTGTCTCTCCCTGTCTCTCTCTCTCTCTCTCTCTTTCTCTCTCTCTCTACTTAGTGAGGCCCTCCGCAACTTCGTGAGACCCGGTTTCAAAATAAAGTATAAAAAATAGGGCCGGGGGTGTAGCGCGGAGGTAGAACACCCCTGGGTTCAATCCCTGGTCAGCAAAAAAAAAAAAAAAAAAAAAAAAAAAAAAATTTAAGGCACGAATGCAGGGAAGCTAGCCAGCAAAGTCTCAGTTCAAGCATGTGCCTGAAATGAGTAACATTAAGTATTACTCATCTGTCATCGCCATTTCATCCTTGGTGATGTAGTTAACAGGTCACCACTTGTTGATATAGCTAATGAGTTAACTAGTGTTAGCTACACGTTGCAGATTTCATGAGGTTTCTAAAGTAGGCTTCATAAAATTTGTCCAAGCAAAGATTTGCCTGCTGAGAACCAAATGCCACATTTGGGCCTTACTGACAGCTCCAGCCTATTTCCACTCCATTTCTCTTCCTCCCTGCCTTCATCTCTGAGTCACACTGACACTGTTTCTTAAAGTCACATGCTCTTCTTGTCACTCAGTGTCACCCATCACCCAGTGCTCTGTCTAGAATGGCGTATCTCCTTCACTAAACCCCTTTCCATCCTTCACAGAACAGCTAAGATTTGTTTTCCTCAGGAGGCCTTCTCTGAACCCCCAAAGCTACCTTGGATTCTTTGATCTTTTTCAATTTTTATTTCTTCTTTTTTTTGGTATTGGAGGTTGAACCCAGAGGCATTCTACCTCCAAGCTACACCCCCATCCTTATTTTATTTTTTATTTTGAAACAGGGTCTCGCTAAGTTGCTGAGTGTGGCCTTGAACCTACAATCCTCCTTTCGCAGCCTCCCAAGTACTGGGATTGCAGGCATGTGCCACCATGCCCAGCTCACCTTTGATTTTAAAATACTCTCTTAGAGGTGTGCTGCCTTTCTTCACCAGAACTTTTCTAAGTTCATTCTTTTTTTTTTTTTTTTTTTTTTTGCAGTACCAGTGATTGAACCCAGGGGCGTTCTACCTCCGCGCTACACCCCCGGCCCTATTTTTTTATACCTTTGAAACCAGGTCTCACGAAGTTGCGGAGGGCCTCACTAAGTAGAGAGAGAGAGAGAGAGAGAGCTGAGGCTGGCCGCGAACCCGGATCCTCCGGTCTCCGCCTCCCTAAGTACTGGGAATACAAGCGTGCGCCACCCGCCCGGCTAAGTTCATTCTTAAATATGCACACGTATGATTATTTGAATGATATTTATCACACCAGTAGTATGTGGAATACAAACTATAAAACTTTAATCTCTTGAAGCAAGTATGTGATTAAATTTAAGACACAGGTAGATGACTACCAGGCCCATGGGCTGCTAACTGGCTCACTGGCTCAGCTCTGCTGCAACATAAGATATTTGAAGTCAGCACTGTGCTCAAAGAAATCTTTTTTTTTTTCCCTTGTAATACTGGGGATTGAACCCAGGGGCATTCTACCTCTGAGCTACAGCCCCAGCCCTATTTTTTATTCTTTATTTTGAAACAGGGTCTCACTAAGTTGCGGAGGGCCTCACTAAGTAGCTGAGGCTGGCCGCGAACCTACCATCCTCCTGTCTCAGCCTCCCAAGTACTGGGAATACAGATGTGTACCACCATGCCCAGTGAAATCTTTGATAGAGTGACCGTCCACATAGTCTTTTCTCTATGACATGTCAGAATCTTTACCTTTCTTTCAGAATCTATAGATTCTCTCAGCATCCTTCACTTTCTGTGTTCATAATTTTGAAATATTCTACTATTATTATCCAAAATACTCCTTTTCAGAGTTGGTAAGTTCCTTGGGGTAAATATTTTGCATTCAGTTCAAGACCAAATTCCTTAGGTGGTAAGTGCATCATTTGTGATTTTACTGTACCTCACAAAATGACATGAGTTGTAAACTGGAAATTGTACTGGAACGGACAGGAGCTGGGCCATCGGGTACTATGTGGTAGTTTCATGGTGTGTTTGTTACCCTTTGAGATCTTCAGAAGAATGGGCCGTGATCTCAGGGCACCCTGGGACGATTCCTCCAGGAAAACAACAAAGCCTCATATTTGCTTTGGGAATCAATAAGGAAGAGACTTTTAGGGTAGACTGTTGAAAACTGACTTTGACACTTGTTCTGAGGGGACGAGTTGTGAATTTTATACTTGAATTTAATGAAATTTTAACCTGCTTCAAATTTTACATATTTCCACGGCAGTTAAAGTTGGTTGTAAACTAACTTTCTCCTCCCTGTCCTACAAACTATAATCAAATGATGTGTGCCTCTGGGTGTTTTCAAACTGCCTGTGGGTAGACAGAACTATGTTAATATCCAGAACTCTGTGAATGTCTGATAGAGTTGAAATAGCAAAATCTAAAAGCAGCTTATTTTCTTTGATATGTCTTCATGTTTTATGACCTAGGTAGGGACAATGGAAAATTTTTACATGTTCAAATATCTCAGAACCATGACATTAGCAAGTAGCAATGGTTTGTGGTCATTTTAAATAACATGTAAATTTTAGAGTACTGGTAAACTTTTTATATTCCTTGCCTTTGCTAATCTGTCTACTAACGCAATACAAACCTAAGAGGACAATTTGAAAAAGGGTGCAATATTTAGACTTGTTTAAGGTCACAGAGCCTGCAAGATTACAAGTGGGAATAGAAAATGGAGAAATATGTCTTTGATGACTATTCAACTGGCTTCAAGTTTATCAGCTCTCTGTATTTGTCAACAGTTGTAATATCATATGCCACAATTGCAGAGCTTAATGCCTTAAGTATTTTCCTCTTCTAAATAACAATTACACTGGTTTTTATATGCTAATTTAAATTAAGTATTTTCCCTTTCTAAATAACAATTATGTTGGTTTTTATGTTAATTTAAATTAACTAAACAAAAATTGAATCCTGTGTGTGACAACTAAAAAAACATAACCTTGCTTTTCCCACAATTGTAGTGTGAGGTATTTTTAGAAATCTTTCTAAGGTTGTTTTAAGATCAAATTGAAATGTTTCCTTCCAAGATATTTAGATGCATAGCCATTTTATCCTAATGATTGAAGTTTCCTTTTTAGTTTCTATGTTGACAGAGAGAATTAACCAGCAATTTTCCAAGAAAATAAATCAATAATAATAATAATAATAATAATAAACACTATATTTATAAATAAATACTCATATTAACTTCCATCAGCATGTGGCTGCATATATAATTTTAACAAATATTCAAAAATTAAGGATGTGCTTACTCTGAGTTTGATTATTATGGATTAATGGGGACAGGTGACAAGGACATAAAAGAAAGCCAGTTCTGATTATCTAAAAGAGAAGACCTTACTGTCATTTATTTGTGGCTTCAATTGCACACAAGGTACCAAGCAGACTGGGAAGTCACAGCCCTTATAGAAAGTTCCCCATGGTGTGCCATGCTATATGAGCAAAATTTGGATTCAGCTCCTAGTCTCCCTCTTCAGAGTACAGTAATAACCTAAAATCACTGACCTGCCCCCCCCCTTGCTTTTTTGTGATGCTGGGGATGGAATCCAGGGCCTTGTGCATGCAAGGCAAGCCTCTCATCACTGAGCTACAACCCCAGCCCCACTGGCTTCCCTTTTCTCACTCTTGCTTCACATTACCATGTCTTACTTTTGGTTCAGATATCTTAGGGGGGAGAGGGGGTGAAGTAGGGGATATACTATGAATTCTTACAGATTTTAGCTTACTGCTCAGTCTGTATTGATAGGAGAGTGAGAAGTGGTTTTATTGGTTCATCCAACATAGAGTTCTGGAAGAGCATTTTGTACAAGACCTGTGTGTCAGTCTAACAAAATTCCTGAAACTGAGTGATCGATAAAGAATAGAAGCCAGTTTGGCTCAGAGTTCTGGCCTGGGAAGTCCAAGGGCCTTCTTGCTGGGTCATGACATGGTGGAGGGCATCACATGATGAGAAAGAGCCAGTGTACGAGCTCAAGTCTCTCTTCCTCTTCTTAGAAAGCCACAAATGCCAACATGCCCCCACATCATGACTTCATCTAATCTTATCACTTTCCAAAGACTCTCACCTCTAAATTTTGTTAACATATGAATTTGGGGATTAAGTTTTCAACATAGGAACTTTTGGGGGACACATTAAAACCATAGCAGCCTATTCTGGATAACATATGTCCTCCCAAGATTTTAAAATGTTAAGTTTCTTGATCTCTAAGATGAAATTGTGCTCAGAGAAGACAGAATTCCTTTGAGTGTAATACATGTCTAGAGTCCACTGCAGGTTAGAAATATACAGATCACTCTAGGGTATATTGAGGTAATAATTATACACAAGAGCCATAGCAAGGGCCCTTCCCACAAGGATCTCTGCCCATAGACCAATGAATCTTGAAGAACTTGAGCAAACCTTAGGATCACAAGGAGTGTAACACTGATCCAAAAGTTGTGGGTTCTGCAGGAGAATTTACATTTCATTTCTAATATAAAACCAGATAATAACCAAACTTTGAGAATGACTGCCTCAGGCATTAGGATCTGAGACCATAGATTACAGCAGCACAAAGATTGCAACTGGAAGCAGAAATGTCTCATCCCTTCACACACAAGGTTATTTGTGACTTAGCAATACAGTTACTGAAGTTCTGGTCTAGCTGGTTTTGTAAATTTTGCATTATTCCATCTGTTTTTCTATTATCTTCCTTGGATTTAATGTTTATAAGCTGCACACCCAGGGGCTGCTATATAACACAGGTCAGGGAAATAGTCAACATGCTGGGTGTGGAGCTGAACTCCCTCTCAGGGTATCGAGTCTCAGCTCTGCCACTCTTTATGCGATTTTGTGCAATTTCCTTATATTCTTGGGATCATGCTTTTCCTCATCTAGAATGGGAATAATGGTACCCACCCCTAATATTACTACTAAGATTCTTGAAATAACACACATAATACATTTAGAACAGCACATAAAAATGGTAATTACAGTCAGCTCTCCATGTCCATGGGATCTATGGATTTAGCCAATGAAGGATCAAAAACATTCAGAAAAAAAAGTACCCCTTTCCTTTATTGAACATGCGCATTTTTGTCGCCATTATTCCCTCTACAATACTGTATAACAAGTATTTACATGGCATTTACATGGTAATAGGTATTATAAGTAATCCTGAAGTTATTTAAAGTATATGGGAAGATGTACATATATGTAAATATTAATCATTTTGCATAGGGGACTTGAGCATCAGTGGATTTTGATACCTGTGGGGGTTTCTGGAAACAATCCCCTGTGGACACTGAAGAATGATGGTACTTAAATAAATCTTAGCTTTCTTCCCCCTCTTCCTATTTATTTATTTACTTATTTATACTGGAGATTGAACCCAGGAGCATTCTACCTCTGAGATATACTCCCAGTCCTATTTTATTTGGTATTTTGAAGCAGAGTCTCACTAAGTTGCAGAGGGCCTAGCAAGTTGTTAAAGCTGGTCTCAAACCTGGGTTCCTCCTGTCTCAGCCTCCAAAGTACTGGAATTATAAGCATCCACCAACATGTCTGGCTTATTTATTTTTTAAATACATTGCTTTTATAGGGAATTAAAAGGCTCACATATTACCCCCAAAATATGCCAATTTATTAATTATTAGTTGATATATATATATATGTACAAAGGGAGCCAGAGTAGTCACAGCATCCTCTCTAGCACAATCCTACACAGGGGCCCCACCCAGGGAAATTTAAATAGGATTAGTAGCTGCCAGCAGAATTGAGAGGTCTGATTCCACTGTTTAACCAAGCTCTTGGGCAATTCTGTACTAAAGGAACATTCACATATACCAAATAGATTAGATATCCTTATTGACAAGCTAGGACAACTGATTCACTGGGAAACGTTGAGATGGAGTTTTCACTGTTGTCATTTGGTTTTTAAAGAACTATAAAGCAAATTTGTTAGAGAAATTTTTCACTTAGATTTAAAATTCTTAAATTAGTGATGTGTTAGTGTCATGAAAAACATTGTTAACTATGATATTGACCTTAGACAATCAGTCTAACCACAACAATAGGCAAGAAATGACAATAAAAAGCATCCAAAACCAGGCATGGTGGAGCTTGCCTGTAAGCTTGGGAGGCTGAGACAGGAGGATTGCAGGTTTGAGGCCAGCCTCAGCAACTCAGTGAGACTCTCAGCATGCTAGCAAGACCCTGTTTCAAAAGAAAAAATAAAAAGGGATGGCAGTATAGTTCAGAGATAGAACTCCCTTGGGTTCAATCCTTAGTATAAAAAAAGGCATTCAAATAATAAAGAAGTTAAATTGTGTAGCAGATGACATGATCTTATCTGTAGAAAACTATAAAGATTTCACTAGGAAAGTGTTAGATCTAATAAACAGTATAGTAAAGTTGTGGGATACAAAATCAGAACACAAAACAAGTAGCATTCCTATAACAATGAATTATTTGAGACATTAAGAAAACAATCCTATTTATAGGAGCATTAAAAAATAATAAAATAGAAGCAACTTTACCCAAGAAGGTGAAAGATCTATATAATAAAAACTGTAAACCATGGATGAAAGAAATTGAAGAAGGCACAAATAGATGGAAAGATATCCTATGTTCATGGATTTGAAGAATTAATATTGTTAAAATTCCCATACTACCCAGAGTAATCTATAGATTCAATGCAATCCCTATCAAAATTTCAATGGCAGTTTCACAGAAGCAGGAAAAAGTTAACCTAAAATTTAAATTGAACCACAAAAGAATCTAAATAATTAGACAATCTTAAGAAAGAAAACAAAGCTGGAGGTATCAAATGTCCTGATTTCAAGCTATATTATAAAACTATGGTAATCAAAGTAGTATGGTACTGCCATAAAAATTGACACACACATTAATGGGACAGAATAGAGAGCCCGGAAATAAACCTACACATATGCCATCAACTAACTTCTGACAAGGGCTCCAAGAATACGAAATGGGAAAAAGGTAGCTTCTTCAGTAATTGGTATTGGGAAAATTGGAAATATACATACAAAGGAATGAAATTGAATCTTGTCTTGGCAACATTCTCATTGCTATAATCTCAAACAGCTGACAACACAACTTACAGGAAGGAAGATTTATTTGCTCACAGTTTTCTGAGAATCCAGAGTTCAGTCTATGTCAGGCTGGGTCTGTGGAGCTCAGGATATGGCAGCAGGAAGCAGATAGAGGGAGAGAGCAAGGGCTCTGCTCCTCATATCACAGTGTCTGAAAGCAAGAAAGCCAGCAAGCAAGAGTATTCAGAAACAAAATCATAGTCCCTAAGGTTACACCCCCAGTAATCCACCACCTCTAACCACACTCCACCTGCCTAGGTTACCACCCAGTAAATCCACTACAATGGTGAGATTTATTCTCTGATGAGATTATAACCCTCATGACTTAATTACACCAACTCTGAACATTAATGTACAAGCTCTTCAGGAGACATTCTATATCTAACCGTAACAAATCCCTGTCTTATATTTATACATAACAATCAACTCACAATGAATTAATGACTTAAACATAAGATCAAAAACTGTAAAACTTAGAAAACAAGGAGCAGAGCTCATTGGTATTAGTGTTGGTGATACTTTTTTATATGACAGTAAAAGCACAGGGAATAAAGCAAAAATAAACAAGTAGGACTATATCAAATTTTTAAAGTTTCTCTGTAGCAAAGAATATAATCAACAAAATGAAAAGGCAGCCTTGGAATGGGAGAAATAGTTTGCTACCATATGTCCAATAAGGTGTTAACATCCAAAATATATGAGGAACTCATGTAACTCAGTAACAAAAGATAATTTGATATAAAAAATGAGCTAAGGTCCTGAATAGACAAGGTTTCAAAGACGGCACACAGATTGCCAACACAGATTGGTATCTGAAATGGTGCTGAACATCACTAATTATCAAGAAAAGGTAACTCAAAGAACAATGAAAAATCACCTCCCACCTACTAGGAAGGCTATTACCAAAAAGAAAACCAGTATTGGCTAGAATGCAGAGGAAAGGGAGGCCTGGTACAATGTTGGTGGGGATCTGCAAAGTTATTATGGAAAGCAGTATAGGAGTTCTTTAAAAAAAATTGAAAGTAGAACTATCCTATGATCCAGCATGTCCTTTAGACATATCCCACTTTAGGGTATATATCCAAAGGAAAGGAAAGCCTTATGTCAAGAAGATATCTGCACATCCAAGGTCATTGCACTATCATTCACAGTAGTTAAGACATGGAAACAAACTATGTGTTATAAAGAGACTATTACACACACACACACACACACATACACACACACACACACCACATACACATACACACATAAGTATATGAATAATATGTTTGATAAATTATTGAAAGCAATTTTTCTAAGGAATAAACATAAGATTGAATAGGTCCAGAAACACGCAGAAACTGTGAATTAACAAGGAGATAACATAGGTTTATCAACAATAAGTGTCCAAAAGAAGTCCTTTGGCATATGGCTAAATATTTGTGTTGTGTATGATCACAGTTCATTTTTAGAGGGCTGCCTTTTGCTGACTTTACCTCTAGATTCTGGGGTCATAGTTCCATTCAGAGGCAAAGATGAGTACAGCTATAGTAATACGATTTAAGGAACAACTTTGTTTTTATGTTTTCCATAAATCTCTTTTCGTGGTTACTTTTGGCATTTTGGTGGAAACACATTTTTTTCCTATTCTAACTACTCCAGTCACTGGAATTATCTGTTTTTTTGGCAATCAATTACATCAGTTTGAGGATTTTGTTTTTAGCTGAGTGACATTTGGGACATTTCTTGTATTTCTGGGCCCCAAGCTTTAGCATTAGGTTATAATGTTCTTTCTGCTCTATTTGAATTCTGATATACCAGCATATGGCAACATTTTAAGCATTAAATCCTATATAGACCTCAGAGACATGGGTAAATATGTGTAGATAAATGTGTCTACATGGTTCCTTGAACATGCTATTTCGGATGCACCAATCCTAAACCTTTGACGAGCACAGTCCGAACGCACCATTCATGAACATGCGGTCATTTGTTAGCAGAGCAGCTGGCTGTGAGTCTATTCCAGGAAGAGCCTCTCCTCTGAGAAGCAGACGTTTGCCAGCTACATTTGTTCACCCCTCATTCCTGATTGCTGTTTGTTTTCATTCTTCTTTGGATCTGAGTCTCCCATCCACCATTCACATTTCCTATTCCCACTGAAAAGGTTTTTGTAGCATCTTGGTTTTGTTCCCATCTGTCACTTAACAGACAAGAAAATACCCAAAAGCAAGGACATCAATCACCTTTTTGAAGGTCCCTGGGAAATTATTATTTATGTGTCAGTTGGTGTATCCAGTCCATTCTTTTTAAAGGACAGAACTGCTAGATTAGGAACATGGTTAGGAAAACATAGCTGTCATTAACCTCGTTGCTTTCCCAGCAAAGAAATCAGTGACCAAAGCCACTGGCAATTTAGAGCACAAAAGATCAAAACGGAGGTCAGGGCAGGATGAAACAGATGCTGTGGTCATGGTGCAGGGTTGAAACAATTTTCCATCAATACTTATCCTCCAAAAAAATGAGAATAAATAAAAATATTTAAGAAAGTGATTAGAGACTTGCAAACCTTATGATGTGTTTGTTTGTTTGCTTATTTGTTTGTTTTTGTATTTCATAAAAGAAGGATGCTGGGCCTGATGGGTCTGTCCTACCTGAACAGAACTCACCTGCTGGGCGATGCCGACAGACTCACAATTCAGTTGCTGGTCTTTCTTTCCATCTTTCATGTTTTGTGTTTTAGTATTACATTTCAAAATATGTTTCCAAAAGCTAGTGGGACCGTGGTGCGAGACACCTTCTGGTGGTTAGAGACAGCCTCTGCAGGCAGTATTGATTAGTGTGGCTAGGATACCACATTACACATCTGGTCGCAGACTTGCGAATCCAGCAACCCTGTGTTCACATTCCACTTTATGTTGGATAGATGTGTTAGAAGGGCCTCCTGCCTGCTTTCCTATTGGTAGTGGTCGCAGACAAACAAAATAAATGTACTTAGTACAGTTTTGACTATATAAAGGTGTTAGAACACTGATACGAAGCACTCAACAGATGTCAGTTCTCATTCTTAGGTTTATTTGTGCTCTTGATGGGCATATTTTGGCTTAATTAACTTATGAAATGTACATTTAAAAGGGGCTAGAATTATTTTATTTTCCTCTTAGAATACTCTGTTCATATTGTCAAAATAACTAGGATGCTGCATTAAGTTTGAAATGATTCTTATATAAGAATTGTGTGTGTGTGTGTGTGTGTGTGTGTGTGTGTGTGTGTGTGTGTGTTACTAGGATTTGAACCCAGGGGCATTCTACCTTTGAGCTATACCCCCAGCCCTATTTCATTTCTTTTATTTTAAGACAGGGTCTCAATAAATTGCAGAAGGCTTCACTAAGTTGCTGAGACTGTCCTTGAACCTGTGATCCTCCTGTCTCAGTCTCCCAAGTACTTGGGATTATAGGTGTGTGCCTCCACCCCTGGCTTTAAGGAAAAAAATATTTAAAAACTGGACTGAAGGATCTGAGTGCTTATCTAAGATATTTCATTTGGGCATGGGCAAGCGTGATGAACCACCCACCAGCCCACCCCTGAGTGCCAGCAGAGAGCCCCCCAGGACATCAGAGTCACATCAGACACGCTGGTTCTGTCTCACTTTCTCTCTACCTGTGAGTCCCTGTATTTCGGTCTCTTTCTTCCCCTTCTTCCCTTCCCCATCCCTCCAACACTCTGAATTTTGAGCCAAACTGTCCTGTTTTCTAAATTCCAAGATGGCTGTCTTCCTCTAATGACAACCCTTTAAATTCCACTTATGCTACCATGTATGTTCCAGTTTTCATTCAAGTGAAATGAAATTAAATAGGGTCTGTTTCTTCCTACTTTAGCAGAAACAGTTCACAACTTAAGGGTATTTCTTATAATAATTACTGTTTATTGGTTCAAAATGATGTTTTGGGTTATTTGGATCATAAATACTGAAATTTAACTTATGTATACCATCAGCAATGGAATCAGCAGTAAATAGAGGCTTACCAAGTTGGGGACCTGAAACAGTATCTCACTAAGTTGCTGAGGCTGGCTTTGAATCTGAAATCTTCCTGTCTCAATTTCCCAAGTACTGGGATTATAACTTATAGCCTCAGTACCAAAGATAAATAAAATAAAATAGAAACCTGAGAGCCACATCCGGGTCTGCCCTTATTTATAGACATGGCTATGTACGATCTAAATAATGTCACATCTTCTTTACAATGGTACAATGAGGGAATACCATTTTTCCCAAGAACACTTCTTCAAGAGACTGTTTCAATTATCGAATTACACTAAGCTACTATGCATAGTGATTTTTTAGTTAAATTCTTATCCCACACACCAGCTGATGGGGATTCATGATGAGGACAAGATCTGCTATGGACAGATTTTACAATGTTATATTTTCTCTGAATATTAATTGTAATATAGGATAAATCTTGTGCCTGCTGCATAAAAGAAGTAGTGTGTGAGGTTCAAAGGACATTAAGGTGTCTGAAAAGAGAGGCAAGGTCAACGTGACTTCTGTAGAAGGATCAAAAGGAGATGGGATGATTGAAAGCTGAAGACCTGGTCGGGCCACATTTCACAGAGCCATAGGATGGGGAATGATTTCCCACATTATCCAAAGAGTAGGAGAAAGTCAAGAAAAGGCTTTTAAGCAGGAAAGTGGTATAATCAGGCTTGACTTTTAAAAATCACCATGGCTTCTATCTGAAGAGTAGATTCAGAGACAGGTCCAGCTGTGGACCAGACAAGGGATGCTCCTTATTTCAATCTGATGGAGTGAGTAAGCAGAGACTAGTAGACAGATTCCAGAAAAGTTTTAGAGAATGCATGTCTAAGCAGGGAGTGCTCGCATGCTCTTGTACACATGTTCTTCTACCTGTGAGTATTATCTACACACAAATGAATGTATGTATGCAGAATATGTACTTGTTTATGGGCATCCTTAGGAAAAAAGGTGTAAAAAATACACCAAATGTTTATTGATCAATGTGATAGCATTTGAGAAACTTTTTATTTCCTCATTACACTTTTCTCTTTTCGTAATATTCTGCAACGAGTGCATATTTATCTATACACATATTAATGAAACATTATGGAAATTGAACTAAAAATATCACTAGTGCCCACTGCTCCAATAAAGTGCTTTTAACAAAAAATAATGTTAAAGAAAGATAAATTCTTGTGCTGTGGCCTCTCTCAATTTGTCCATGAATTACACATGGCTGTTTAAAAAATAAGGTAATAATTAATAACATGGGGAATTTAATTAAATGCCCTTTGCCATTAACCCTAGAATTCAGTAATGCAACTGTTTAATGATTAATGTTGGTGACCTGCAAATAAAATGTGGTATTTTTGCAATATTTATATTTCTACATCTTCCTTTTCTTTTTGAAAATGCAAGTAATTCTCTGTACATTTTTTGTAGTTTCTATTTTTTAAAACATAATGTTTAGGAAGAATTATTTTCAGCATTCTAAATTAGAATCAACTGAGAGTTCCAAAATGAATTTTAAATTTTACAGCTAGAGAAATTTTCTTTTTAAATGTTAATCATAATTTTTTTCTGCTAGATTATCCGTCTGAATAAGAATCTGGGACATCGGAACATTGTGGGGCATTTTTCTTGTTTTAGGGTTGTGTGCTGCATAAGAATTAACCAATCCTATGTGAAAACAACCAATCACACTTGGCCTTCCTTATCCATTGATTCCACATCTTCATCCCTGGGTTCAATGTACCACTGATGGAAAATGTTTTTATAACCTGTATCTGTGTTGAGCATATACATATTTTTGTCATCCTCTAAATGATACTGTATGACAACTATTTACATAGTATTTACATCACATCAGTTATTATAAGTGATCTTGATATGATGCCAAGTATATGGGAGGATGTGCATAGGTTATATGCCATTTTATATAAGGGATTTGAGCATCTGAGGATTATGGTGTTGACAGGGGATTCTGAAACCAATACCCTGCAGAAACTAAGGGGTGAGTGTATGTGTATTTATGTATACACTTACTATAGGTAATCAGTCT
>PVJS01028007.1:0-25815 GCA_004027185.1 Glis glis
CAGGGACGTTCTACCTCCGCGCTACGCCCCCGGCCCTATTTTTTTATACTTTATTTTGAAACCGGGTCTCACGAAGTTGCGGAGGGCCTCACTAAGGAGAGAGAGAGAGAGAGAGAGAGAGAGCGCAAGAGAGCTGAGGCTGGCCGTGAACCCGGATCCTCCGGTCTCTGCCTCCCAAAGTACTGGGATTACAAGTGTGTGCCACCACGCCCGGCTGATGTATGGGTTTTAAAAGAGAGAATTAGTAAAAAAAATTTTTTTCAACTAAAAACTAAGCCTTGAGGATTGAAAGTCAGTAGAATGCCCCTGGGTTCAATCTCCAGTACCTCAAAAAAAAAAAAAACCAAACAAACAAAAAGTACATTTTCAATGAATACTGGTCATAACTGGCCTTTATGCTTGTCAAGGAAATTTTGCTGTGCTCTTTTTTATACCACAAAATTTGTCAGTTACTGGAGCAATTTGGATTTTCCGATTCTTGCCCACATTTCCCTTTGGAATTTGGCTGAAGAAAACTGTCTTACCACTGCAGCTGTTACCTATAGCACAAGGTAATAGAAATGTCAGGGGAATAGTAAATAATACAATGAAATTAAATATATTTAGTCAATAAACTTAAGGAAAAAAAGCATCCAGTGTTTAATGTTTTACAATGATGTCCTGGAATACTTTCATTCTCACAAAATTATCATTCAGATTCTTTTTTTAATTGGTGCACTGCAATTATACATGATCATGAGGTTCAGAGTGAGAGAAACTAAATGCCCACAGCACTGGGTGAGTTTCTCTGGGTCTCACCCTGCTCCATCCCACTCCCCAGACATAATATAAAATGGGTATTGATAACTTCATATAGTAATTTAACATTATTTGAACTGTTTTTATCAAGTCTCCCCTTTCCTTTTCCCACTTCCCTCCTCAAATTCCCTTCCACTCTTCTACTAGTATCTCCCTGTATTTATCTGAAGTCCCTTTTGTTTCAAAGTCCTTCAGATTCTTTAGAACATAAAAATGTCTGATTAAAATGGAACTTTTTTTCTAAATGTCTTCTGATAAATTTAACAAAACAAAATCAAGAAGCAATGGCATTTGGAGAGCAACCTTAAAAATTAAATTCCAGATTAATGACGCAGCATAACTCTTGCAGCTAGGTTCTTGGGTTGTTCTTACTCGTGTATATTCCTGTTCCACTTATCGGTCTTTAAGACATCAAAGGCAAACAGCACTTGCCTAGATATCCAGAGAAGAGGCACTGGCACACTCATGGAAAGAGAGCTGCATGTACACGCACTGGGCCGCAGACTTTGACAGCCGAGGGAGTATATATTACTCAAAGGACTCAGCACCTAGCCTTTCTAGGAAATGCCACAATCCCCAACTCCAGGGCTAGAGTTGAATAAAGGACTTAGGAGAAAATAGAGTCAAAGAGGCATACATGCAAATTTCCAAACTTTTCCTAGTAAGCTTTTTTTCTTAAGAGTCCCATTGATAGAAAGGATTAGCAAATTGGGGCATTGTCATGCTATTGAACACTACATGACAACGAAAAATGAACTACTGGAATAATCTACAGCAAGGACTCATGTGAAACATACTGTAAAGCGAAAGAAACCAAAATAAAACAAGCCAGAAAGAAGAGGGTACATAGTGCATTTCTATATTTGTATGTATTTCAAGAACAAGCCAAACAAAGTTATAGTGACCAATAGGAAATGATAGCTAACCCTGTTGGCCAGAAAGAAAGGGCACTGAGGAATTTTCCAGGAAGCTGCAAATGCTCTATATCTTTATCTGGGGGAGGTTCTTACAGGTGTATTAAATAATAAAAATTATCAATCTCTGTGCTTACAATTTGTGCATTGTACTGTTAATTATAATTCACACACATATATCTATGACATTATATATATATATATATATATGTCTACATATGTACAATTTAGTTGATAATTTAAGTTGTAAATGCCCTGAACAACTGGAAAATAATGCTGGCACATTTTAGGAGGGAAAAAAATACATAAATCAATGTCACTATGTTAGCTTTTTTTAGAATTTTGTTAGTATAATATAATTATACATCCTAGTGAGGTTCAAAGTGATACATTCACATATGCACACAATATCTCTTGGTGTGGTTCTCTGCTAATCCCATCCTGCTATCCCCTCCTCCTTCCCTATACATGCTCCTAAAGTTCTTGGTGACACCTTCTTTATATTATTTGGTCTGTTTACTTCCTGGAGCCCCTTTTCCCCCTTCTCCTCTTCCCTCCCCAAATTCCCTTCCACTATTCTACTGGTCTCACACCTTATTATTATAAAGTCCCTTTTCTTTCCGATTTTCTCTTTAGCTTCCACATACAAGAAAAAACACAGGACCCTTGGCTTTCTGAGACTGCCCAATTTCACTTACCATAATGGTTCCTAGTTTCATCCATTTTCTTGCAAATGACATAATTTTGTTGTTCTTTATGGCTGAGTAAAATTCCAATGTGTATATAAACCACATTTTCTTTATCCAGTCATCTGTTGACACGTCAACACGTAGGTGGTACCATAATTTTGGAAAGCTACTAAAGATTGGTATATCTGGGTCATACATATGGTGAGTTCATTCTTTTTTTCTTGTGTGTGGTACTGGGGATTGAACCCAGGGGCATTCTTCCTCCAAGCTACACCTCCAGCCCTTTTTTTTATTTTGAAACAGGGTCTCACTAGATTGATGAGAGTCTCCCTACTTGCTGAGGCTATCCTCGAACCTGCAATCCTCCTAGTGAGGTGTCAGCCTCCCAAGTACTGGGATTACAAACATGCACCACTACATCTGGCTGGTGGGTCCATTTTTATTATTTTGAGGAACCTCCATACTGATCTTGATAGTGGTTGTACTAGTTTATAGTCCCGCCAATAGTGTATAATTCTATTTCCCAACATCCTCACCAGCATTTCGCTAAGTTTCTGAGGGTCTCACTAAGTTGTTGAGGCTGCCTCAAACCTGAGATCCTCCTGTCTCAGGCTTGCTGGGATTATAGGCATGTGTCACTGTGCCCTGCTTCCTCAATGGTTGGTTCTTATTGTTCAAAGTGACTTTGGTTATTTCAGGTCTTTTGTTCTTGTGGGATCATTTTTGTTTTGTTTTTGTTTTTCTAAATCTGTGAATAATGATATTGGTGTTTTGATAAGAATTGCAGTGAATCTGTAAATTGCTTTTGATAACTGGCCATTTTGACATTTTTTGTTCTGATCCAAGAACATGGGAGATCTTTCCATCTTCAAAGGTCTACTTCAATCTCTTTCTTTGGTGTTCTATAATTTTCATTGTAGAGATCTTTTATCTCCTTGGTCACATTTACTCTCAAGATTATTTTGAGGCTATTGTGAATGGATTGGTATATCGTATTTCTTTTTCAATGGTCCTTATTGGTATATAGAAAAGCTTTAACTTCTTATGTTCTTCTACCCAGCAGTGTGCTTATGAATGATTAACAACAGTTCTTTTAAAAATGTATCATACACACACACATACACATGCATACAAATTTAGCATAATTTTAGCACACAAGTTACAAATAATAATAAGATCCTGTATATAATACGATTTATTGCAAATTCCTTGTAGCCACTTGATTTTCCCAAAATGTTTCATTGATTTCTGTAAAATCTCATTTTTTATTCTTTCCTCATGTGCTTGACACTTATAAATCAATACTTCAGTATAAATTCTTTCATTTATTTTTGTAGAATACTATACCTATAGCTAACCTATGGTTAGACGTGATGAATTAATGTTGCTCCAATGCTAATATAATTGAGGATTCTGTTTTAATTAATGAGTAAAAGGAAAGTAAGACAATAAAGAGCTCTAGCAAAAATTGTTTTAAACACACATAGTTAGGACAATGAATGACAACTAAAAATCAAAGAAAAAAATGCAAGAAAACCATAAACTCAGGACTAATGTTTCCAGAATTTCCTTGGTCCATTTCTGGAAAAGCACAAACTCAGGACTAATGTTTCCAGAATTTCCTTGGCCCATTTCTGATCTACTTGTCTCAGTATTACCAGTGCAGCTTTTAGAATTGTGCATGGTGCATTTATTGATTCACTCAACAGCTGTGTATTGAACATCTGCTTTAATGCCTGCTACTGTGCTCAGTGTTATGCATAGCAAGGCAAAGAAGACAGATGTAACTACTGTTTTTCATAGTTAACCCAGTAGTGATGAAGAGACCAACAAATAAATGCAATATCATGGGGATAGCATGATGCAAAGGAAAATCGAGGGACCTCAAGGATGCATAGAAAAAGCACCAACAAAGCCTTACAAAGTCAGGAGACTTTAGGAGAAATAGTGTCCAAGCTGAGATCAGACATATGATTAAGATTTAGCCAGGTCGATTTTGTTGTGGGTAGATTTCTTTACTGGACTTAACTTTATGTCCTTCATTCTGTGAAAATTATATATATAATGAAACTCTAGACAGGAGAGATTTAAGCTATAAATATGACTAAATTTGAAAAATTTTTGGCTCATTTATTAAGAGTTCAAAGAACTGAATTCACCATTCTGGTCTAAGGAAAGTGAGAAATATTCTGACTTATTGGCCATTATTAGAATACATGATAATAAATACAGTAATAAGGCCTAAGCAAGCACTTGATAATTCTCTTCTTGAACATAAAATCAATTTAAAAGAGATTAAGAGCCAGGCATGAGCCAGGCATGGTGGCACACACTTGTAATCCCAGTACTTGGGAGGCAGAGACAGGAGGATCCGGGTTCAAGGCGAGCCTCAGCTACTTAGTGAGGCCCTCTGCAACTTAGTGAGACCCTGTTTCAAAAATAAAGAATAAAATAGGGCTGGGGGTGGAGCTCAGAGGTAGAATGCTCCTGAGTTCAATCCCCAGTACTATAAAAAAAAAAAGAGCCAGGCATGGTGGCATATGCTTGTAATCTCAGTATTTGGGAAGCTGAGACAGGAGGATCGCGTATTCAAGGGCAGCCTCAGAAATTTAGCAAGGCCTTCAGCATCTCAGCAATACACTGTTTCAAAATAAAAAATAAGACTGAGGGTATAGCTCAGAGGTAGAAACCCTCTGGGTTCAACCTCCAGTGCCAAAAGAAAGAGAGAGAGAGAGAGAGAGAGAGAGATAGAGAGGAATTAAGTTGGTAATGATGAAACAAATTAAACTGTTTTTTCTTTTTTTGGAGAGCCTGATCAGCATTAAACTACTTTCCAAAAAATAAAATATTTTATATTTCTATTTATTAAAACACATTTGAGCTGGGCGTGGTGACGCACACTTGTAATCCCAGTACTTGGGAGGTGGAGACCTGATGATCCGGGTTCGCGGCCAGCCTCAGCTACTTAGTGAGGCCCTTTGCAACTTCGTGAGACCCAGTTTCAAAATAAAGGATAAAAAATAGGGCTGGGGGTGTAGCTCAGAGGTAGAACGCCCCTGGGTTCCATCCCCAGTACTGAAAAAAAAACACACATTTGAAGAAAAGAACATTTCTGAGAATCTTAGCCTATGGGGGGTAACTTTTATTCCCTCAAGAACTATATACATGGGTTTTTGCCCTAACAAATTAAATAGTTATTTTTGTTTTGTCTTAGAGCAAAAATCCATGCATATAGTTCTTGAGAAAATATCTTCTAGGTCAGCAAGGGGTTGAAACATGAGAGGAAATAATTCTCAGAGAGGGCTTTGGAATTGAATAAGCTCTACCTTATTCACTGAAGCTAAAGGAAGATTACTAGATTGACAGATTTGTTCATGAGGAGAATCCAAACCCCATAAAGAGAATTAACTTGATATAACCAGTTTCATCAAACTGAGCATTAGATAGTTGTGAGAGAAAAACAAAACTCAACTAAAATTTAACAAACTGAGCATAGAAGATAGAGACTTTGTATTAAAATGTGAGAACCAACCATATTCCCTCCAAATTAATGGTATTGGATCAACCCAAGTACATTCATTGCATAATGCAGTTTGCTAAATTTGTAAAGAGATGACAAAAATTGGCCAACTTTTACATTTAGGGAAACAGTGACACAGAAGTAACGTGCTCAGTTTTAAAAGAAAATTAGTGTTGCAGCTAGAATTCTGTTTCTATTGTGTGTGGGGTGGGGGGTGCTGGGAATTGAGCCCAGGGATATTCTTCCTCTAAACTATACCCCCAGCCATATTTAATTTTTTATTTTGAAACAGGGTCTTGCTAAATTACTGTGTGCTGGCCTCCAACCTGTCTCAGGCTACAAAGTACTGAGATTAGTGGCATGTGCCAACCACGCCCAGCTGTAGGCATATTTTCTTAAAAACAATCTTTTAAAAATTAATATTTTAACATCTTATTATATTTAATGTTAATTCCTTAAAGGACCAATAGTAATATCATATCAAATCCAGGATATGGAATTTGTGTTTAAAAGTTTTAGAAGGAAATTAAATATTTTAGATAATATTAAAATGAAAGATTTATTTTTAATGTCTTTTTAAAATAATCTATCCTAGCCAGGCGGGAGAAACATGGTAGAGGAGTTCAGCCAGTCTTGCTTTTGACTGTTTAAGAATGGAAAAGCGATATAACTATGTTAGGAAAGTGGCAGAGACTGCTGTGCAGCTGTTTATTTCTGGGGCACACTGAATGTGGCTGATCTCCTTTTAGCTGGAACTAAGTCAATCTGATATGTTTGATCAGAGGTTACAATCAAAACTTTTAAATTAGTTAATGGCTGGGCATGGTGGCACGTGCTTATAATCCCAATACTTGGGAGGCTGACACAGGAGGATCGCAAGTTTGCGGCCACCCTCAGCTACTTAGTGAGGCCCTCTGCAACTTAGTGAGACCCTGTTTCAAAATAAAGAATAAAAAATAGGGATGGGGGTGTAGCTTGGATGTAGAATGCCCCTGGGTTCCATCCCCAGTACCGCAAAAAAAAATAAATAAAATTAGTTGATATATCCTATGGCGGTTAGAATGTATTCAATCAAGCTATTGCATTATCTACTGAAGTCCTCTCCAATGTGAAATTCATTCAAGAGAAGAAATTAATAAGATGAAACTTTGATGAAATTAGTCAGGACACGGGAAGAACTGCTTAGGAGGTGAAGATACATGAAAGGCTTTGGAGTGGGAGCTGTAGAGATTCTAATAGTCTATGGAAATCTGGATATTATGAGGTATGTTCCTCATTGCCAAGGCACAGAAGAGGAGAAAATTCTCTCTCTAACGCCAGAAAAAGAGAAAGATAAATCTCATTTCACAGACAGACACAGAACAGGAACATGAGCTGACTAAGAGCGTGCCCCTCTTGGAATGGTTTGCTAACAGCTATAAAAAGTTTGGAGCTACATTGGAAATTGTCACAGATAAGTCACAAGAAGGATCCTAGTTTGTGTAAGGATTTGGTGGAATTGGAGGTATCTTGTGGTACCAGGTAAATTTCCAGGGAATGGAATACCAAGGAGGAGATGATGAATTTTTTGACCTTGATGACTACTAGGTAGTTGACATGGGTCCAGCAAAACATGCCTTACCCTCAGTATCCAACCCAAGGAGCATACCCGTGGTGGAATCCAAACAGATCCCTGCCTTAAAATTGAAACATTTCCTCTAATGTGAGAGGAACTCACTGACCAGCAAGAACCTGCAATCCTCTAGAAGGAAGGGAAGAAGAATATTCCTGGCTAGTAGTCATTCAGCTTATTAATGTTCCATATTGATATCCCTTGGCCAAAATAAGCTCTTTCTCATGTGCCTACCCCTTCATTTTAAAAATCCAGCACCCAAACTGGTGGAAAAATAACAGAAGAGACTCCCCCATGTGAAACCTGCTATGGTTTCAGTTTCGCTGTGGGTCCTTTTCTTACCTCAGTATAGAAATAATGAGCCAGAAAACCAGAAGACACTACTAAAGTAGGATTTATTAGAGTGCCAGGAAAGCGCCTCACACACGGAGAAGAGTGAGACGGAGTACTCTAGTGAGATACTACCTTCTCCCAGACCCTGAGTCCTTATATATGGATTTCGGCTTCCTTATCTTGTGGGAAACAGAATCTGAGGGCAAGCTGGTCTGCCGCCCCAGGATGGATGTAAGAATAAGCTGGTCTGCCACCCCAGGATGGATGTGAGAACGAGCTGGCCTCAGGATATGCCTTTATCAGCCATTTGAATGGTCACAGGGTCTTTTCCCGAGTCCTGACTGCCCAAGACCACCGGAACAAAACCTGTAGGCTCCCACACAACCAACTGCCCAGGTGGGGTACCTGTCACTGCAGTGGTCTTGCTAAGACTGAACAGAGCCACAGTAAAGATGAAAACAGAGGAATATCCCAAGAAAATAGAGACTTGCCTCCAAGTGTTTATGAAGGATTATTAGTGATAATGTCTGTACAGTTATGAGTACAGATACAGCACTATAGCAGCTGAACATATCCTTGGAAAAACAAAGCCTTTAGCCTCTGCCACATTGGGTTAGCTCGATGAGAGAAAGGTAATTTAGAAAGCAGTATGAGCCGGGCGTGGTGGCACACACTTGTAATCCCAGTACTTGGGAGGCTGAGACTGGAGGATCCGGGTTCGCAGCCAGCCTCAGCTACTTACTGAGGCCATCTGCAACTTAGTGAGACCCTGTTTCAAAATAAAGAATAAAAAATAGGGCTGGGGGTGTAAAAAAAAAAAAGAAAGCTGTAGGAATCTCTATATAGGTGTCATGTGCCCCCTTGCTCCCCAAATCACACAGAGTCATCTTTGGCTATCTGGATTTTGCCAAATTCTTCTATAGCCCAGCTAAAGGGAAGCTAGTCTAATTGAAACTCAGATGACGTGGGGAAGAGAACAAGAGCCAGGGCACAGGAGATCTCAGAAGATAAATCAAACAATGACAAAAATGTGTGTATGGTCTAGCAAAGCAATACACAAGAACAACACACCAGCCAGTCTTTTATGGTATGTTAAAAGGAACACAGGCTTTGGGATTTAAATTTTCTTGTTTATTTATTCTTGCACAAAGTCCTGGATTATGTATGCCTGAGGTTTAGCTTCTGTCAAAGAGAAGACAAGTGAAGGAGCCCCTTCACAGATGTGATGTTGTTTGCGTAAGACCATGTACATTTTAGAGGCTCCAGGGACTGAGAGGAGAGTAAGGGTAAAAGAAAGGGGTATATATGAGGAAATCTTTGCAGTTATGGAAGATAATGAGGACAGAGCTAACCAGGAAAAGGGCAGGTTAGTCACCTTGAATCAAAAGCCTCTACCATCACACACACACAAAAAAACAAAATCTAAGAAAAGCAGCCTTACCTATTTTTCCTTCCTTTTTTGTTTCCATGTGTCAGACTTCAGACACTCACTGTTTTGCTTCCTTTGGCCCCCAAAGGAAGGGTAACGTGCCCCACCACCCTGCAGGTTAAGCACCTGAGACACACTGACAGATGAATAGTGTTCAGGTCAATGGAAAGCTATTATTCTGCAGTTTCCAACAACAACAAAAAATGATAATTCTATATATTTTATCGTCATCACCATCCAATCATGTCTTGTACTTTTCTATTCTGGAGAAAAATTCTAACAATCCCATTCCCTTTGCTAAACATAGTAGCTCTTTTTTAGTGAAAACTCATCACCAATGGCATAGAACTTAGCCTCCCAAATCCCTTAAAATAGGGAGGAAAGGGAATAGTCCCTCTGCCATTGGGAAAAGTAAACATTTTTTGAGCCATTCAGAGGAGTGCAACATTATTTGCTGACTGTTGACTGCTTATTTTTATAGAGACAGAACTCTGGTAGTAGCATAACTGTGTGCTTTTCAAGATTAGAATTGGAACTAAAATTGGCATGGTGGTGCATGCCTATAACCCCAGTACTTGGGAGGCTGAGACGGGAAGATCACAGGTTCCAGGCTAGCCTCAGCAATTTAGTGAGACCTTCAGCAATTTAGCAAGACCCTGTTTCAAAATTTAAAAAAAAGGGGCAAGACCTTCAGCAATTTTGTGAAAACTTTTTTTCAAAATTTTAAAAATAAAATATAAAAAGGGCTGAGGGTATATAGGTCAGTGATAGAATGCCCCTGGGTTCAATCCCAGTATCAAAAAAAAAAAAAAGAGAGAGAGAGAGAGAAAAAAAAAAGGATTAGAAGTGGCCAGTTCTAAAGCAGTGAAATTTATCTGAACTCAGTGTTCACATATTTCAAACTATGGGGTTGATTACATTTAATTTCTGTGTCTGAAGGACCAGGGTGATGTCCCGTGGTGAGCATTTCATAGATGATTGTAGTTGTCACTATTTTCTTTAGTATAAATTGTAATTTTCTCAGGAAAATGGAATAAGTCTTCCTACGTGTGGCTCCAAGTTTCTTCTACTTAGTTCTGTACATGTTTATGATACATGGCAGGTCCTTCTGCCCTGGTGCGCCACCCACCTGCACTCCGTACATAGCTCTTTTTAAAAATTAGTGTTCAGAGCCAAGTGGACAGTCTCATTTATCAAGAACAGCAGTTTATACTCCAATGTAAACAGAGGAGTAAAGGACAGGAGAAGGAAAGGAGAGGGCGGGGGTTACAACTTATCTACCATGAGCAATAAAATCTCATATGCTAAGAAGAAAACAAAACAAAGCACTACATCTGCTACACCATGTTGTCAGGAAGACCCGGCTGTATTATTTTTCTAATTATATATGTACCAAATTTTTGTGGAGCAAATATCTACATTTTATATAAAACTAAGCATCAGTAAAATATCCTAAATATATTATTGCTGGTATTAGTCAAGATTGTTGACCCACTTCTCAGCCACTGGATAAATTTGCTCAAGGGAACATTCAATTGCTTTCTAAGATGCCCTCCAAAATGCCTTTAATGAAATCCTCCCAATCCAAGCTGGGCGTGGTGGCACATGCCTGTAATCCCAGTACTTGGGAGCCTGAGGCAGGAGGATCACAGGTTCAAGACCAGCCACAGCAACTTAGCAAGGCCCTCAACAACTTAGTGAGACCCTGTTTTAAATTAAGAAAATAAAATAGGGCTGAGAGTGTAGCTCAGAGGTAGATTCAACCCCCAGTATTAATTAATTAATTCTCCCAGTCCAGTCCATTGGCATTCTTATCTCAACCTTGCCGCTTTGCTATAATCATGTAGACTGTAAATCCCACTAAATTTATAGTTTAAAATAGACTTATTTCATTTTGGGAAAAACAAAAGGTAAAACTCAGACCATGTTATTTTTTATATTCTTCCATTTATTGACTTACATTATATTTGCTTTCAGTTGACTTGTTGAAGTATTTTTCGTTATGTACATAGTTTCCTGACAAAGCTCGTTGCCATTTTTCATTCAGTTTGGATCAGTGGCAAAATCTTTATTTCTCCATGAAACAGACGAGGGTCCTCTCACTCAGAAGCCCATGATTTATTACCGACCGAGGCAGCTTAGTCTGGTAAGTTCACAAGCTGCTTCTCTTTAATACCCTATTGTGCATGCCATCTGGGCCTGCTGATTTCAATGCATCCCAGTTTTTCAAATATTCCTTCACCTTTTTGTTAAGATATGTGACTATTTTGGTAAGCTCTTCATTAACCTCTATTATTTTTCTATTCTATTTTTGTGATTATAATATATAAAGTAGAAAAATAATAATTGAGACAGCATCAATATCCTGTACTTTTTCAAGCATTATCATTAACTTCATTAATTTATATTTAGGAACTTATTTATTCTCCCACATAAAACTGCATTTCTGCAAACACTTTAATAGCATATATGAACATTGCCTTCCTGCCTTCTTATTCTAACATGGTTAGAGGTAACAAATAAATGTTAGTTTTTTCCTGTTCTCTATGCTTCATGAAAATTGCTTTTTGTTTATAGACTTAAGGACACAGTGCTTGGCCCTCATGAATTGAAAGATAATGCTCTATTTTCTCACCTCTATATTTTTAACAGCAGCCAGTGTATGTTTCTCACAAGAAAGATGAATTTGTCCTCACAGTGCTCATAGCAGATTTTGATTTCCAGGAACCATTTCTAGTCCTTTTGCTGCTACCTTGACATATAATACCTGCTTATCAAGAGCAGTAGTTTATACTCCAATGTAGAGGAGTAGAGGACAGAGGAAGGAAACAAAAGGGTGGGGATTACAACTTATCTACCATGAGCAGTAAAATCTCATATGTTAGAAACAAAACACTACATCTACTACACTATGTTGTCAGGAATATCTGGCTGTATTATTTTTCTAATAACATACGTACCTAATTTTTGTGGATCAGGACCATATGATGTAGTCTGAAGCCAGTATCAAGTTTAAAGAATCAAAGCTAAAAAATGAAGTTCTACCCTCTACTTGCATCTTACCAAACAGATGTTCCTCAGCAACTCATAAAAAAATGCCTCTCCTTTATGATAATCTAACACTGAACAGTCTGTGGAGGCAACCTGCTCTGCTACCAATACTAATCCTCCCACCTCGCACCCTGGATCCTCTCCTCCTGTGGGCTGTACCTGCTTGTCTAATAACACCCACAAAACAAACCCCACCCCACCTGCATACCTGCATCATGTAGATGTTCTAGTTCTTCTTGAACTCTTTTTGTTTCATGAAAATAAAATTCATTCCTTCTACTCAGTATCCTTAGAAAATGGGTAGTATGGTGACGTCAGGGATGTGGTAGAATAGGACCTTCTAGCACTCCTCCCTCATAAAACACCAGTGTGAACAACTATCTATGCATGAAAATACCTTCACAGGACTCAAGAAATCCAGGTGAGAGGTGACAGCACCTGTACAGAAGAGAAGAAATGATGCATGACAAGGAGTAGGAAGGACAGTTTTACCTTATCCACGTCGACCCTCTGTCCGCCCAGGCAGCAGAGGTCAGAGCGAGAGACCTCCTGCCTGGGGGAAGGAGGGACCAGGCCCACCCCAGTGAAAACCATGGCGGGTCCCCAAGGTTCCAGGCTCCAGCTGACGTGTGGATGAGTGTCCAGTCCACCAGGATGCCAGGCCAGGACCTACACAGACATTACTCAAAAGAAGACATAAAAATGGCCGAGTAAATGACAAACTGCTCAACATCGCCAATAATCCGACAAATGCAACTTAAAGCCACAGTGAAGCACCACTTCACATCTATTGAAATGGTTGCTACTAAAAATGACAAAAGGTAAGTGTTGGCCAGGATGTGAAGAAGAGGGAACCCTTAGTAATGTTAGTGGAATGTAAATTAGTACAGCCATTATAGACAACAGGATGAGGCTTCTCAAAATACTAAAAATAGAACTACGGCACGATACAGAAATCCCAGTACTGGGTAACAGCCAAGAAATAGGAACAACTAAAGTGTCCATCAAGTGATAAATAAAGAAAATATGGTGTCAGTACCCATCCCACGCACACCTGAGAAGAAAAGAATGACTCACAGAGCAGATTGAAAGGGGCAGGCCAGGGGGCCTTGCTCTTAGGCGAAGGCCCCGTTGGACACTGGCCCACAGATTTTATTGTCATTCTAAAGGAGAGAGGTTGAGGTTTGGCCACTGCTGCACATGTGCAGAGCCCAGGAGTTCATGTTTAGTAAGCATGCAGGGAGACCTAGGGGTAAAGTCTGAGTAAACAGCAGACCAGCTGCAGAAAGTCTTTGAGATAGTGGTTAGCAATAAAACCACTGAGGATGTGCAGAAGATCCTTGAGACAATGTTTGACAAGCGGGATATTTGGGAGCTGGCACCGGCAAGAAACACAAGAACATTCACCTTGGAGGAACAGGCTGTCCAATGCACCTCAGCCTTTACCCCAGGGTCTACTGAGCAGGCGATAACTTCCAGTATTGCTAAGAATAATGTCTCAGGACCGTGAGCTTGGCCAGTCATAGCCATCACCATCTCAGCTCTGTGAGTCAGCTTCTGAATCATTCCCCAGGTGACATCTGAGGCTCTCTGAGTTCAGGGCAACTTCAGCGGCAGAACTGGTCTTGGCGACATCGCTGCTGTCAGGAGTGTAAGTATGGGTGGCTCCCGGGGGCTGGGCTCCTCCGATTCCATTTGTTGGATTCTTGGAATCAGGTCCTCGGCCATGGTTTAATGCACTCGACAGCCAATGAGGTTGTTTCTGTAATGAAATACATCTATAACCCTGGGTACAGGCCCCTCCCATGGTCCCCCCATAACATTTCTCCACCAAACCAGGGGAGCAGGCTTTATAGATCCCTTTGTTTGCCAACATTTTTATGCAGCTGTGAGTGTGTCCTCTGATAAATTGAAAATATTTAAGGTTGTAAGTGCATCATTTATTCTATTGATGGGGGAATATTTACCTCCTGGATATGATGCATATGCACAATGAAATACTATTCATCCATTAAAAGAATGAAATCCTATCATTTGTGACAACTGGAATGGATTCAGAGATCATTCTGTTAAGTGAAATAAACCAGGCAGAAAAAGTCTGCATGTTCTCCCTCATATGTGGAATCTAAGAGCTGATCTCATGGGAGTTGGGAGTAGAATGATTGTTACAGGAGGATGGGAGAGTAGGAAAGAGGGACAGAGAGAGGCTGATCAATGGATACCATGCACAGTTGGGAGGAAGAAGTTCTGGTGTGCTTTTGTATGGTAGGGTGACCATAGATAACAATAGTGTACTGTACATTTCAAAAACCTAGAAGAAAGGATGTGTGTGTGTGTGTGTGTGCGGAGGGGGGCTGGGGATTGAACACAGGGGAATTCTACCTCCAAGCTACAGTTCCAGCTCTACTGTATTTGTTATTTGAAAACAAGGTCTCACTAAGTTGCTGAGAGCTACGCCAATTTGCTGAGTCTGTCTTCAAAACTGTGATCTTCCTGTCTCGGCTTCCCAATTACTGGGATTAGGGGAATGTGCCACCATGCCCAGCTACAGGAAAGGATTTTGAGTATTTACTATGAAAGATGATACATGTTTGAGGAGATTGATATGTTTAACCTGATTTAAACATTGTGCAATATATGTGTGTGTTTCAAAACATATTACCCCACTAAAATGTACAATTTTTATATTTTCATGTACCAGTTAGATGAAATTTAATTAATAAGAGAAACTCAAATATGAGACCCTAAGCTAGACTCAGAGACCCAAGGCAATGTTGAGGTTCTATGGATGGGTCTGGGGACATTCCATGTCACAAAGGTAAGGGCAGAGCCTGCCCTGTGGGACACAGAAGGTCTTGATGACAACGGCAGTCAGGAAGTGTGTTGATACCCTAATGCAGCATACAGGATTAGGAAAGATCTATTGCTGCTGGAGGCCATTTTCTGATAGCATAGCACAATAAATGATGTAGAGGACCTTGATATATCACCAAAGGCTAAATGACAGCTGTTTAACATTAGGCTGATGAGTTGCTTTGACTTCTTCAATAAGGTGGGGTAATTATATCTTCTGTGCCAACAGGAAAGGGTCATCCTGAGTATGAAATAAGACAATGACTTTGGATCTTTTTATACTGGTTTTGTTAAATTAATAGTAAGAATAGATATGACTGCTCAGAAAAGAAGGGTAATTAAGCTGGAGAAGTAAAGAATGGATTCTGAGTAATAACATGACTAATTCTTCATATATTGAAGGTTGGTCTTTGTGTGCCTACTCTTAAGGTTATTTTGGGACTCTCTGTCTCTGGCCACCTGGGGTATAGCCCAGTGAGTAGGGGTATCCCGATGTAGAAACAGGGTATTTTGTTTTTATACAGACTCTCTAGCCCTTGAAAGAAATATGTTAAAGCATTTTGTTTTCCTTTAGTAAAATGTAGAAGAGTAATTACTGTGAAATAAGTGTATATAATGATAAAAGGAGAAATATAAATATTTAAGAGGAGTAATATTAAAACCAAAGAAGAAAACAGTGCTCACACCATGTGGGAATAAAAAGAAACAGATATTAAGAGTTAATTTACTTCATTTTGTTCGGCTGAGAAATAAAAATATCAAAACATCAAATCAAAGTAGTATTTTTAATATCCAACTCCACTTTATATACTGAAAATAATTTATAGGCCAAAGGAGGACCAGTTATGAGCTGCATGGATTATTTAAAAGGCAAAGTATTTCCTATTTGCTTTTCCATTCAAAACAATAGCTTTTTTATCTTCGTGTCAAAGAGGAAAGGGAAGGAGTGGTAGATAATGCTGTAACAAAACAAACTGTAAGACAAAAGGAAAGTATATTAAACTTGGTTATTAGATGAAACATATGTAAGCAAAATTCTTATAGTGATCTAGCTAACCCCTCCTTTTCGTTTTATAAAAATGACATAGCCTACATTTCCCTGTCAATTCACTAAATGAATAATGTGTTTTTTCCAAGTGCCATTTGTTGTAGCAGAAAAATAAATCCTGAAGAAGTGCATTATTGCATTCACTGCATGAGTCAGGCAGGAATCTAAAGTTTTTTAAAAATGCTTTTAATATTGTCATCCCAGTATTGGGAGGCTGAGACCGGAGGATCCAGGTTCGCAGCCAGCCTCAGCTACTTAGTGAGGCCCTAAACAACTTAGTGAGACTCTGTTTCAAAATAAAGAACAAATAATAGGGCTGGGGTGTAGCTTGGAGATAGAATGCCCCTGGGTTCAATCCCCAGTACTGCAAAGAAATGCTTTTATTAGTGCATTGCAATTATACATCATAGTGAGGTTCAAGGAGATACAAACATACATGCATACACATCTTGATATATTTCCCTCCACATCCTACCCCCTTCCCCACTTAGGATTCAATGTAATGTCTTTATATTTCAAGAAAAGCCCTTGAACATATGGGATTCTTTTGGGTAATAAAAAAGTAATTCCAGGGTCTATGCATGAAACGGCCTTACTAATATCAGCTGACTCTTTCTCACTGATCTAAAATATTTAAATTTGCCTTGTTTTGTAATTAAGTTTTGGCTCAGGATCTTCTGGGTCATTTACTCCCAGCTTTGCTGCTACAATTCTCTTACTATTGTAAAATTATTTGTAAAAGTTTAAAAAAGAAAGGGCTGCAATTTATTAGATTTCACTGGTAATTTGCTATCTACTAGTAAGGTCCTATGTTGCAAAAAGTCTGAATTTAAATTGTGGTTATACTATTTAATGTCTGCATGAACTTGGGAATTGACTTAAATTCTCTGAACTTCGTTTCCACATCCGTAAAACTGCTCTAAGATTAGAAATAGAATATTCAAATTGCCTTATGCAACGTCTGGCATATATTAGTTATAAAACAAATGGTATCGCTGTATTTTATTGCATTGTTACAAATAAGTTAAAAACTCTTAATTTATAACTTAAGTAAGCCTAGGTAAAATTATGAAATCTTAAAATTCCCTAATATAATGGACTAAGGTATTTTCAAATTCATTTTCTCAGTTGTTTCTTATAAAAATGACACTACATGATAGAGAGGTCAGATGTTATTTCTTATCTGTCTGTTGTTTGTTTCTGGAGACTGAACTCAGGGACAGTCTACCTCTTCAGCCCTTTTTATTTTTTATTTTGAAACAGTGTCTCACTAAGTTGCTGAGAGCCTCACTAAGTTGCTGAGGTTGGCTTTGAACCTGTGATCCTCCTGTCTCAACTCCTCAAGTATTGGGACTACAGGTGTGTACCACCACACCTGGCTGATGTTATTTCATTTTAAGGATGAGAAAATAGGGATAAAATGAGTGGTTCATATAGCCAGTCTACACTAGATGAAGGAAGCTCGTCTGTATTTTATGGCATTGAACCCACTACATCATATTGTTGAGAATAGTGGAAAACTGGAGGGTTTTGTGGTCTTCCCTGAAATCTTCCTCAGTTCAGTTGGTTAGTTTCTTTATCTTTCCATGTAGCTGAGGCCAAAAATCTTGGAGTCATTTTTCATTCCCCTCTATCATACTATCATATCTCACTCCCTCAAGAATTCTTTTGAATGTCTTTTAAGGATACCCAGATTTCTACTAATTCTTACCACTACCACTGATCTTCTTTCTTAAATTCTCCCACATTTCTATTGGTATGCCCTGTACTCTAGCCTGAGCTGATTCTCAATTCAGCAGCCAGAATGACTCTAATAACTGACGGGTAATATGGGGACAAAGAAAGCACAGCTCGACAGCAAGGAACAAGCTTTGTTCAGAGCTAAAACCTGGAAGGAGGCCACTGACCCGGAGAGAGTCCACAAGTGTCAGGAGCCTGCTTCCTTACAGACTTTGGGCCTTTTATGGGGCGTTAAGAAGGAGGGAGAGGAAAGCAGTCGTGTATTTCTCCGACTGGTTGGCTTGACACTGGGCCAGAGCAGGTGGATTAATGGGGCTGGGGAAAGGGGATGGTTAGGGGCATTTCTCTTTATTTTGTGCCTTTTATGGGTCCCTTTGTTCTCAATCCTCTCCAGCCAGACCTCACGGCCGGACCTCACCATCAGACCTCACAGTGCCAACATTCCAGAGGTTTTATAATATTTATATTGGGAAACAGGCAGCTGTATTCATTTGAGCTACTTCCTGCATGACAATGGGACGAAGGTAGACCTAGGGCTAGAAGCTGTGTTGCAGGCACTGTGAGGCTCTTTAGAGGTCCTGTGCATTTGGGAGGAGGATGTATTGATCTTTGGTCTGCAAGGGAAGAAGCTCATTGAAAAAGCAATTAGTGATTTTTTGAATCTGGGACAAGATCAAGTTTACCAGACAGGGTCTGAAGACAGCTGCTAAGATTATTATAAGAAGGGGTCCTGCTAGTGGAGCCACCTGTGGGAGACAGTTGAGGAATTGTGACCAGGAGCCCCAGGAGTTAGCCAATTCTTCCCTCCATTTTGCTATTTCTTCTTTTAGCTTTTGGGCCATATCACAGATAATGCCAGATTGATTTGTAGAAAGAGCATTCCTCTCAAAGAAACAGACACAAACTACCTTTTTCTGCAGTCAGGAGATCTAAACCTCGCAGATTTTGCAGTACTACATCTGCTAGGGGTCAATCTGATCCTGTAGTTTAAAAATAGATCGTTGACTTGTTCTAAATCATCTGTCCACTGTTCTCCAAGTTTTTATAAGGAGTTGTGGCAATGGCTAGGGCCCCAACACTGGTGCCCACTGAGCCAGTTATTCCTAGAAATATTAGGAGAGGAATAAGTAGTACTGCCCACATATAGCGAGTATGTGTTTCCAGGGGAATTGGAAAGGATTGATTAGTAGGTGCAATATCAATTGGGGGAGTTATTCATACTGCAGTGCAAGACCCCATCCAGTTGGATGGTAAGCAATAATATAGGAAAATCCACCACAGAAAAATATAACTCCTGGTTCATTTGAGACACAAAGACTGAGTGCTTTGTACCAGACCGTTGATTGGGAGGTGTGAGTGCTCAATAAATTTCCCACCTTTTTCATGCCCTTTTGGGAGATGAATGATAGAGTTTGGTCTGTTGGTAAATGGATTCTGGAAATAACAGGATCGGCATGTAGGGGCTTTGTAGAAGTGGTTAAATTGAGGATGGAGATATTGAGAGGAACTGTTGTAGTGAGGGAGGAGGTAGATAAGCAGAGCCGGCAGTCTTTTGCTAGGGTTGGACTAGAACAATTAAGGAAATGATGGGTGACATTAACGATGGAGATAAACGACTCCTGGAACTTGAATTTGTCTATTTGTGGGGGTCTAAGGTGTGGGTATGGGAAATGGAAAGTGAGCTCTTTCCCAGGAGTGGAGAGTTGGGCAATAATGTTTTGTTGATACCTTTTGATATTTTCTAGTCTTGTCCTGGACACCCCCTCCATCAGAGTATCCCCAGTGTGTTTGTAAAGTGAAGCAGACTGGTTGCTCCCTATTGACCTTATACCGTGTTATGTGTGAGAAGGTGATCTTAACTGTTCAGTAGGTTTGGTCATAGGCAGCACATTGAATTAGTGTTAACCCCTGGTGGCATTCAGCCAGTAGGAGGGTAGAAGAAGTGAAGATGGTCTGGGAATGTCTCTGGGAATAGCAGGGTCAGCAGGGGGCACACCTTTAGCAGATCCCTTGAGGAGAGACAGGACAACAAAGGACAAAGGTCAGAAGAAGATAGTCATGCTGGGGTGTGGGTAACTTACAGGCCCTAGCAGTGTCCAGCATAATTCTGACCAGGAGGCATAAAACAATTTTGCATCAGTGGATGTGAAGGATACTGAAGACAACAAGAATCCAGAATAGGGGGGTGTCTTAGAGCCTCCTGAACTATCTTGAGGAGGGAGTCTGGATTTTCATTTAGAAGAAGTGTGATCCTAGGAATAATCAACTAAATCACCTGCAGGGATGGTTAGATTGCCTGTGTATGTTTGGTTCCAGGAAGAGATGAAAAGGCATTTTGGGCTAAAAAATTAAAAGGATTAGAAATATCCGATGGAGGGCTAAGAAAGTTAGAACCATCACTGTTTTATCTGTTATGGGAAACACAGATGGGGAGAAATATAAAGGGCAGAGTGAAAAGAAGTGAATTTGGGTGGGGATATAATCTCGGAACGTGCCCTGGAGCCACACCTCATGGAGGGCCTCTAGGATTTGTTCAGGTGTGTTAAGGGGAACATGAAGAAACCAGGTAAGGTCTCAAGTGAAGTCTAGGAGAAAACTATGGAATTCTTGTCGAGAAAGGGACATGTGTTAGACCAGGTCATTCTGCTCAGATCCTTTTTCTTCTGGTATGGGAGTGAGAGGGTATCCTTTTTCTGGTTGTTTTGTAATATTTATCCACAGGGTCCTTGGAGAGGGGGAAGAAGGTGAGGGAGATTGGGGATTAGTAGAGAAAAAGGGATGATACGGGTTTATATATAAGGGTACCTGGTTTTAAAGAAACTAGTTCTGATGGATACAGTGGCTGTGCCTGCTTGAGAGTGGATAAATGATACCAGGAGGGGTGTCCCTTTAATTTTACTGCTGTTGGGGTAGTCAAGATAATTTGGTGGGGCCCTTCCAATTTTGGGCAAAGTGGCTTAGGTGAAGTTTGGAGATATACCCAATCCCCTGGTTGTAAGGAGGAATGGGTGAAAGGGGAGGGTTGGGGAAAATTGGAATCTATGTGTTTCCATAATGCAGAACAAAGGGAGTGGAGGAGGGGACTGAGCAAGAGTGGAGGTATGGAAGGGGAAACCTGGTTGGGTTGAAGTATAAATGGAACAGGTCTCCCATATATTATTTCAAAAGGACTTACCATGAGGTGTTTTCAGGGAAGTGTTCTTAGTTTCAGGAGGGCTAAGGGAAGGAGGGTGATCCAGTCAGTGTGAGTTTGTTGGGAGAGCTTGGTTAGGATTTTTTAATATTCCATTCATTCTTTCAACCTTCCCTGATGACTGGGGTCTATAAGGGATGAATAAATGCCAGGTTACCCCAGAGTTTTAACCAAACTTTGGGTGATTTCTGAGGTGCACTCAGGTCCATTATAAGACTGGATTGAATTGGCTATGCCAAATCGGGGAATTATATTAGAGGTAAGGTGAAGAGTAACAGTTGAGGCTCTTTTGTTGGTAGCTGGAAAGGCCTCAACCCACCCCAAAAAGTATCAACTAAGACTAAAAGGTATTCTACTGTTTGCACTGGGGGCATGTGGGTGAAGTCTATTTGCCAGTCTTCCCTAGGAAGGTGACCCCAGGCTTGGTGATTAGGGAAAGGCGGGGGTCTTAGGTTAGAGGAGGTTGAGGATTATTGGCAGATATTACAGTCTTTTATACCTTCTTTTATCTGCTGTTTTATTTTGGGTGTGAGGTAGAGATATGGTTCTAATAATCTTTGGATAGTGTAGGAGCCAGCATGGAAAAGGTTATGTAAGTTGGTGAGGAAGTGATCTTGGGACTGCTCTGGAAGAATGAGCTTTCCTGTATATACCAACAGGGATCCTGGAAGTCACCCCCGAGAGCCTTAAGTTGGCTCTCCTGGTTTGGTTAATACTTAGTCGGGACAAGAGGTGGGTTGGGATGAGTGGAAATAAGTAGTGGGGGATATATTCACCCTTAGCGGCTAATCTTGCTAATTTGTCAACCTCTCGATTACTTGAGATTTATCTTTACCTTTTGGTGTCCATTGCAATGGATAACCGCTGCTGCCTTTGGTAGGGGAGCTGCTTGGAGAAGGTGATCAATTAATTTGTGATTTTTTATAGGACTCCCCTTTGCAGTTAAGAGACCTCACTCCCTCCATATTTGGGTGTTGGAATGAAGGATATTATAGACATATTTTGAATCAATATAGATATTAATAATAGAATTTTTGGCTAAGGTTAGTGCTTGAGTCAGGCCTCAAGCTATCCTCCTGGGTGGATAACATTGATCATGGTCATGATACCGTTCAATAATGGCATATCCAGCAGTTAGGGGGTCCTCTGCTGCACTCCCATCAATGAACCAGTCAGGTGCCCCCAGAATGTGGGTGGTGGTTGTATGGTAGAAGGTGGTCAGGGAAAAATCAGTAATCTCTGAACAGTTGGTCATTTTCTTCCAGGTGTTTTGGGGGCAAAAGGCTATCAGGGTTTAAGGGGGGGATCTTGCAGAGGAGATTTCAGGCCTGAGGAGAATGGAGAATTTGTAGGCGGGAATCTGAAACAGTTTAAAGAGCTTTGTCACTAAGCATATCAGGTAAGTTGTAAGAGGAAAGCACCAGAAGTGGGTGATAGAAGGTTAGCTTGAGGGCCTCTGGGATTAGTAGGGTGGCAGAAGCCAAGACCTTTAGACAGAGTGGCCATCCCTGATATAAGAGTCTAATTGTTTTGACAGGTAAGCAACAGATACCATAAGACCTCCGGCTGGATGAACCAGGAGACCTAGAGCCTGTTTTTTTATGCTATGTAAATACAGACAAAAAAGGGTTTATGTAGATTTGGAAGCCCCTGGCTCAGGGCCTGCTTCAAATCATTAAAGGATCTGGATAGGTCTGGGTCAGGGGAAATTAGGTCAGTAAGGTTTCCTTTTGCAGCTTCATAGAGGGGTTTGGCTATAAGGGGAAAGTTAAGTCTCCAGGATCTAAAGTACCCAGTGAGGCCCAGGAAAGAGAGAAGGCCCTGTTTTGTGTCAGCGAAAGGAACAGAAACAATGGCCTTTTTCCAAGACAAGGAAATTTCTTTTGTAGTAGGAGTTATTCTTAAGCCAAGACATGTGGCCCTTTGAGTGATCAGTTGAGCCTTTTTGTGTATGTGTGTGAAACCCAAGACTCACAGGTGGCCAGGAAATTTAGCAACTGGACAGTATGAGTATGGTTTGAATTACAGAGCAATAGATCATCAACATACTGGAGAACACGGCTGGGATCTTAAGATCTTAAGTTAAGTCTTTTTAAGTCTGATTGAAGGGCCTGGCTAAAAAAATGGGGGGCTGTCCTGGAAACCTTGAGGAAGGACTGTCCAGGTAAGTTGCTGGGCATGTCTCGTGTTGGTATCTGTCCAGGTAAAGGCAAATAATTGTTGTGAGGATGGGTGTAGAGGAACAGTAAAGAAGACATCTTTTAAGTCTAATACCGAGAAAAGGTGGTAGATGGAGGGATGTGGGATAAGAGAGTATACGGGTTAGGCACTACTGAGTGGGTGGGTATTATGGCTTCATTTACATGTTGGAAGCCCTACACTAAGCGAAAGGAGTCATCGAGTTTCTTGACAGGCAAGGTGAGGGTATTATGTGGGGAGTCAGTAGGAATTAAAAGTTGGGCAGATAGAAGGCAGGAAGCAATAGGCTGGAGCCCTCGAAGATGGGCTGGGATTAATGGGTACTGGGGAATGGTGATGGAGCGAGAAGCATCTCTTAATGAGATTTTTATCGGTGGATGGTGGATGGCTATTTTGGGGGATTTTGTGTCCCATAATTCCAGATTTATTTGGGCATGGATACTTTGGGGATTGTTATCTCCTCCTTGAGGCAGTGGGGTAGATAAGTGTAAAATAAGATGAGAATGACTTTATGTAAAGCTATTTAGTCATATGGACGTACCAAATTTGTGAAGTAAGTCCCATAAGGGGATTGAGGTATCGTGGAATCACCGAAAGGAATGGAGAAGGGAGATTTTTTCCAAAATGGCAAAATAGGGGTGGAATCTTCTTCAGGTTTTCTTGGATTCCTTTTACTCCAACAGCAGAGATGGAGGAAGGGAGCAAAGGTCCAGAGAATTCTATTAAAACAGATAAACTCACCCCAGTATCCAGAAGAAAGGAGAAAACCTTACCAGTTACTGTGCCTTTACCCTGGGTTCCGTGGGCTCATCAGCAGTGGGGGCGGGGGACTCCAGGCCCTGTCAATCAGCGGTTGCTAGGGCTGTTAGAGAAGAGAGTTCCTGAGGAGGTGGTCTGGGGGCTAAGCGTGGGATGTACTCAAAGGAGGAGGGTGTCCTCATTGAGGGCATGTCCACCTCCAGTGGCCCCTTCTCCACACATTAGGCAGCTCTTCCTTGGTGGCTTTGGATCAGGGCACCCACTATCCCAATGCCTGCCTTTGCCACAGTGGAAACAGTTACTGGGGGTAGGGGTGGGGGGCCTGAGGAAGCCCTCTCTGGTTTGGGGACTACGGAGGTAAGCATTTGATACTTAAGGTACAAATGCTTTTCTTTTTGGGCGTTTTGTTCCTCCTCCCTACTGTAGAAGATCTTAAAAGCTGCCTTTAAGAAAACCTCTTGAGCGGCCTGAGGGCCCTCTTCCATCTGCTGTAGCTTTCTCTGAACATTTGGAGCAGAGTGTGAGATAAAATATAGATGTAGGAAAGTTGGGCCTCCTGTGGACTGAGGGCCCATATTAGTGTAGTTATGCATTACCTCCGTGAGGTGAGATAGAAAGACAGCAGGAGTTTCATTTGGCTTCTTCATCACCTCTCTATGCTGAGCATTATTGTCCATTCCTGCCAAAAGGCAGGAGGTTGTATGGTTTCTACTGTTAAAAGAGTCATCTCCCTATTGGTAAGTCTGATTAGGACTTGTTCTAGGAACCGCATCAGCCCCACCCACCAGGTAAGTTTCAGGGCCTGTTAATGGGAGCTCACCTGTGTGGGCTACAGCAGTCCGCCAGATGAGCTCCATTTCCTCGGGGGTGAGGGTAGATGTGAGAACGATATGAATATCATCCCAGGTTAAATTGTATTGTTGAGATACCCGAAGGAAGCCCTGGTGAAATTTAGCGGGCTCCTCAGAGAAAGATCCTAGTTGCTCCTCCATTCAGGAAAGGTCATACATGGAAAAAGACACGTGGACACAGGCAATCTCATGGGACCCTGAGCTCTCCCGCAGGGGCAAGATAGCACGGGAGTGAGTGATGGGTGGAGAAAAAGAGGGAGAGTTTTGGGCCGCCTGGGCACAGGAAGGCTGCAGGCAGCAGAGCGCTGGCAGCCGAGGGAGGTGGCGCCAGCAACTGTGGGGGTCAGGGCACTGGGAGCCTGGAAGGTGGGGTGCTGCTGTGAGGAAGGCAGCAAGAAGGAAGAGATGAGAAAGGGTGAGACAGACGCAGGGGAGGAGGTGCGAGGGAACTGAGGAAGGAGGGAGTGGACGGTGACAGGGACAGCGGGCAGGAGAGGTTGTGGATAGTCCGAGGAGGAGCTTGGGGGACAATCGGTGTGGGGCTCCCAGGGATGGCGCGCGGGGTACAGTGGGGACAGGAAGGGCTCGTGCCTTTCAATCAGGTGGCGGCAGCAGCAGAAATGGCCCGAAAAGCCGGGCATGGTGGCACACGCTTGTAATCCCAGTACTTTGGGAGGCGGAGACCGGAGGATCTGGGTTCATGGCCAGCCTCAGCGTGCTCGCTCGCTCTCTCTCTCTCTCTCTCTCCCTCCCTCCCTCCCTCTCCCTGTCTCTCTCTCTCTCCCTCCCTGGCTCTCTCTCTCCCTGGCTCTCTCTCTCTCTCTCT